>JAIRCJ010000076.1:1804817-1978454 GCA_020883675.1 Bruguiera gymnorhiza
AAGTAAGGAGTTAACCATCCAACTTCAGCAACTAATGACCTTCTATCGTGGGCAATAATTCTAGATATCACAATGGATTATAAGGATAGTAAGCAAAGCCAAGGATATGGCAAATAAGGCTAGAAAGTTGGGAGTAGAGATCTTGTTATTGCATCCATTTGATGAGTGCTTTGACCTTTCTTTTAAAGAATTCTTTAAGCATTATAAGTTCATCACTTGTTTTATATAAAAATATTAGCTATAGTCACTACTGTGCCCAAGTATGAATCCCTTTTAACCTTTTGAATTGTAAATATTAGTGAAGGAATATATCTATTAGTTCAACAATGTCCCCTTGCTTTTGGTCTTGTAATATAAAAAAGGGTAGGCTTTCTTTGTCTTTTAACCTGTTCTAATGTATGGTTTATTAAAATAGCTAATATTATAGAAGGTGAATAACGTCCATATGCATATCATGATTTCCTATCCAACATTACACATAATTGCTTAAACATACATATTTAAGGTTTTATAATTAAACTTATTTAATTTAAATAAAAGGTTGTAGTTCTTAAATAGTTTGTGTGATGATGGGTTATATGCTTGCCAATGGGTTCCTCAAAGGGTAATAATTGCCAATCATATTTATGATGAGATGTACTTCACTTACATAATTGAAAACGTGTCATTTTTCTTGATGGAAGGACTTAATGATCATTGTAGGCAGCATAAAACCAAATCACACATTATTTATAAGTGTGTGAGGTTTTGACTATTTCTAAAAGGAAAAGTAATGACCAAGGAAGTGATTCTGACACTAGTTCAAATCTAGGCAATACACCTCAACATTGAGTCTCATGAAATAGGCAGACATTGAATATTGTATTATGAAGCCATAACAAGTCATTCTTATTCATCTATAGTCTTTTATGTCCCAAAGCTTGAGGATCTAAAGTCTAACTTTAAAGAAGAAGAAGATGGCCTTCCTAAGTCACCAAGGATTAACCTTATTAATAGTAAACAAAGTCCCTATCAACCTAATCTTATAGACATCCTGTTAATGGCATTGGTAGAAGTAATTATTAAGAACACCTTCCAAAAGTGTGAAACCTTCATGATAAATAAGTTACAAAAACTTCTCCTCAGACACTATAGAATTGCTAACACTTTTCTCAAGTTCATAAGTTGACATCCATAGTGCCTTTCTTGAACTATTTTTTTCATTCCCCTAAAGCACTTCAACAATTTCCTTAAAGAGGCTTTCTTTTTTATATATGTCTCACCAGAAAATACATGGCTGCCATGCTAATATATCGATCATAGGTTAATACTTTTATGAGATATTAGGAGTAAAATCTAAGGGCTCAATCTCCACTATATAGGTAATTCAAGCTTTTTAGCTTCCTTTTGGAATGAAAGAACATCATTAATAGTCTTAGAGACCCTTCATTCATATTTTTCATTTTTCATCTTCACCTAGATACATGGGTCTAAAATAAAGAAACTAGAATGCACATTAGTCCATTTGTTAAGAAGATTATTAACTTTCCTCTCAATGTCTTTGTTGGTCTTTATACTAATCTAGTTTCTTAGTAAAATGTCAAAACCATCCTCTATGAATGTAATGTTGTGAATTCAAATGCTCCTTCTTAGGCTCTTTTCCAAGCTAACACTTATCATTAGGAGAGACTCTTTGACTTGGATAGTGAGGTAGTTCCTTATCATTATGCTTAGTACTTGCATCATCAACAAAATCGTTTTCATGCATAGATTGATCTAAATTCTAATGATTTAGAGGCTAATGAATATAATAAGAGCAGTGATAAGGAATATTTTATCTAAAGCTGGAAAGAATAAACAACCTTAGTTATAATAATACTCTATAAGGATAAAGGAAGTGGGGTATCCCCTTTTGTGCTCTTATGTACTACTATTATCAAATAAAATCTTTAAATATAAAGCCTTTTATGTGTATTTCTAAAAATTTCATATATTAAGCATATCATTTATAAATATTACAAATGCAAGTATTTTTTTCCAATGTGACAAAACAATAAGGTATAATAAAGTGAACAATAGGGAGCTCGCAACTGGTAAGACTTACAATCCTAACACAATTGTATGAGAAAATAATAAAGGACAAAATCAAAGAACTAGTTAGCTTAATGGATGGAATTCAAGCTTCAATTAAGGAATTGAAGGAGCAAGTGTAGTGGATAACCTAAGCATTCACTATGAAAAGACGGTTATAAAAGATATTATACCATAAAAAAGTTCTACCTTAGTTGGTGGACTATTTCAATCAACCTCAGTAACAAGAGTTTTTATAGCACCCTTCATTTATTCTCAATTAACCATGTATCTTTCTTCAACAAAAATAGTAGTTGTGCAATCATTATGTGCTAAAATATATGTACTAAATGTCACTCTGACACTTCACTTTATTGATGTTATCCCCAATTAACTTTAAACCACTCCTAAATTAAAAGAAAAAATAACAAGAAGTGCAAAGTATTTTATGAAATTGATCTTTTACAATAGGAAGTTAGAGACATCAAAGGAGACAATGTGCACATTATCTTAAATGCATCAGATTTTTGTCTATTTCAAAATATAATCCTTCCTCCAAAAATCAAAGTTCCAAAATTTGAAAAGTACATGGGACCACTTAGAGGTCACTTGACTATGTGCATCTAAAAAATGGTGGTGTATGCTCATAATAAGAAACTCCTAATGCATTGTTTCTAATATAGTTTGACAGATGTGATCTCTTACCAATACATCAAACAAGACCAAAAAAATGTCATAACCTTAGCTAGTAGCTACCTTTAAGGCCATGGTTAACTATATCTTTAAGTTAAAACCCACCTGAATGGATCTTTAGGCTATGGAAAAGAAGCCTAGATAAACTTTCAAGTAACGCACTCAACAATGACACAATCTAGTTATCCAAGTTTAACCTTCATTATTAGAAAAAAAGTTGGTCTTCACTTTCCTCAACATATTGAATGCCTTATACTATGACAGAATGGTAGGAAGTGCATCATGAAGTTTCATTGATTTGGTTATTACAAGAAAGAATTGACCAGGGTATCTGAAAGGGTAAAATTGTCGATACAATTGTTAAAATCCAACATCCAAGAAAACTAGTGTGACCGAAAGGAAGGAAGGTAAGGTTTAGGTAACTGAATATGATAATCAATTAGGATCACACCCTATGTACTAGTCATTTAGCAACTTATGGGGATAGTTTAACCTTTAATAATTGTATTAGCCTTATAACATGACATTTCTATTTACGTACCAAAGTCCTTAATCATGACCTTCACAGCCAAACGTCTACCATTTAGCACCTCTGAGTAATCAAGCTGACTATAAAAGATAAGAAAGGAAGAAGATTGACCCCATACCAATCCCTTATTTAAAGTAAATTCCCTAGTTCATTCAAAATGAATTAATTACTATTATAGCCTGATAACAATTGAAACGACCTTATCCTCATTAGTATGATGTCAATGTCATATGCAAGTTTCATGGTGGACAAATTGGGCATTCAACTAACAATTACTAAACCTTTAAATGTAAAGTTCAAAAGTTAAGGGATGAAAGATAGATAGACTTTCCAATAGTCGAAAAGAAGCTAATATCAACATTAATTCTCTCCTAATCTTTAAGTAGTGAATCAAATTAAAAAATGCCTAGATGATGATCACTAAAGATCAAATCCCAATTCCCTTGAAATTGGCATAGTAAAGTTTAGGGCACCTGTTTATAGATACCTACCTTTTTGACATTAAATAAACCCGCACCACCCAAAATATTTCACTTAACCACTATGGCCTTATCCTTTCCTTCAACGCTCTATTACCATCATTAAAGTAATAAAGTAATCCAATGACACTATAGCCATTAAGTAAACTCCTACAATTAAACGTCAATACCAGAGTTAATACTTACAACAACATCTGACATTATAGGAATTAGGAGCATCACTTAAAGTGGGAGATGATACATGTTAGAGTACATGGAAAAGCTTAAGTAAAAGAAAGAAAAGGTCATTGTAATCTTGGATAATGTTGAAGAAATCCCTTCGCAAAATGCCAAGAGTGCAAAGTCATCTGCCAAACATAGCTTGAGCTCAAGAAAAATGTCACTGATAAGGACAATGGGATTTTCTTCAAATACATCAAGTAGAGTGAGTACAATATAGTTAAGTAGTTCAATTAAACCCTAGCCTAAATCTCAATCCTCTCTACTAATGAACTTTAAGTCTCATTAAAGATTCTTAACCAAGTATATATCATGCTTGATATTTCTTTAGCCAACTTTAAATGCATCGTCGACAATATTATGACAAATAATTATATTTCATTCTTAAAATGAAAAGATTCTAGTTGAGGGCATAACTAAACAAAAACATCACACATTTCAAACCTTTACCATTGCTGTAATATATCCTTTATCTTCATTGATAATATATCATCCTTAAATGTCATGCCTAAGGATATACTGGAGCAATTACCAATTGATATTGCCATCATGGCACCAAATCATATGATTTTTTAAGCATTTGATGGTACAAAGTGCAAAGTTATAAGGACTATTGAGCTCCCAATATATGTGAGACTATGCATTTTCAACGTGCCTTTTTATGTCATAGACATTAAAATTACCTACAATTACTTGTTAGGTCACTTATGGATTTATACAACAAGAACCATTCCCTTTGCCTTGCACCAAAAGGTGAAATTCATCATAAGTGATCAATTGATAAAAGTCTAAGTAGAGTATAACTTGCTTGTCTTTAGACTACCAAAAATGCCTTATATTAAGATAGCTAAAGAAGTATTGGAATATGCACTTTGATCTTTCAAAAATGCAAATATGACTCCTTAGTCAAAGGAGTTGTTCCTTAAGATACCACCCTAACCATTTAAAGTATTGCTAAAAGTAGCCAAAGTGATGATAAAGAATGGTTATAGTCTAAGCAAAGGAATTAACAAGCTTCTGTAAGGCATAACTACTCTTATATAACCTAATAGACAACAAGACCACTTTAGAATTGGATACCAATCAAACCAAGGTGATATTGTCCAAGGATACCTAAAAGATAAAGTAACTAAACTTATGCTTCTACTAACTCACCACTTAGTGGAGGGTTCATTAATCCAACTTATGATAAATGCGATGCACTAACCAAAGCTATTGTTGGATTAAGCACATTAAAGATCCACACGATCTCCAAAGAGGAAAAAGATAGGTCTTCTTAAGTTTTATTGATTCAACCATACAACCTTGGCACCCTTTTGCGCAACTAGTAAATTTGGGAGATTTCTTAGCCATTTGAGTCTTTTACAAAATAATGTGGTTTAAGATTTTCCTTATTTGTTGATGCTCATGATATTCAAGTTTAGCAATTTAATAAAATATATGACCTTTTGCCATATGTCAGCCAATAACATATGTTTATGTCATTTACACTTATAATCCTAACTTTATCATTTTAAGTATCGTCCACCTTTATATGTGTAACCCATCCTAATAGCACCTATTCATCTCTTATCATTTTTCATTTATTATTCAAGATTCCTGAAGGCAAGATCGGTAGTTTAGTTAATGCTTACCTTAAGGGAAAGTCTAAAAATACCCTTGATGTATCATCTCATGATGACCCAAAAAGTGAAAAAAATCCCATTAGATCTCTAGCACTTAGTTGAATAAGAAAAAAGGGAGTCCATAGCTAAGAAAGGGTTCGTCAAGCTGATTAACTTAAGTACTGTAAGAAGTTAATAGGAATTCAAAATTAAAACAAAACTTCCTATAAAAAGTGAGCAGAACATGATTTAGTTGTTTAAATAATACATAAATGTATTTGTTTGGTCATACTAGAACATGTTGGGGTTAAGTACTGATTTATTGATGCACAAACTCCTTTTAAAACCATACTGTAAACCCATATGGTAAAAACTCAAAAGAATGAAACCTAATATTTTATTAAAAATCGAGGAAGAAGTCAAAAAGTAATTAGACGTAGACTTTCTTTAGGTGACAAATTATTTATAATCGGTAGCCAATATTGTACTAGTGCCAAAAAAGGATGACAAGGTTTGTATGTACGTGAACTATAGGTACTTGGATAAAGTAAGCCCTAAAGATAACTTTTCTTTGCCACACATTGACATTCTTATAAACAACATGACAAGTCATTCAATGTTTTCCTCTATGGATAAGTTCTCAAGTTGTAATTAGATTAAGATGACACTTGAGGATATAGAGAAAACAACATTTGTTACAATATAGGGAACCTTTTGCTATAAGGTTATGTCATTTGGCCTTAAGAATACAAACACCACTTATTAATGGATAATGGTCACCTTATTCCCTACTATGATGCATAAAGAGATTAAGGTCTATGTTGATGACACAATTGTCAAATCCTAAGCAAGTGAAGATCACTTATTCCTTTATCTTGCAAGCGAAGATTACACCGAAAACATCTAATGGGTATTAATTCATCCTAGTGACAATTTACTACTTTACAAAATAGGTCAAAGAAACATCTTACATAAGTGTCACTTGTAAGGTGGTTACTAAGTTCATCAAGACATCATATATCATTACGATGTGCCATAATGGCTAATTATAGATAATGCCACCAATCTAAACAACAAAATGATGACTGACTTTTGCAACTAGTTTAAAATCAAGTATCATAATTTTATCCCATATAGATTGAAATGAATAAGGTAGTTAAAGCAACAAATAAAAATTTCAAGGAAATTATTGGAAAAATGATAATTACATACAAAAAATGGTATGAGATGTTGTCATTTACACTGCATGCATATTGCTCCATCATATGTACTTTCATTAATTTATAGTACTAAGGTGGTCTTACCAATGAAAGTTAAAATTCCTTCCTTAAGAGTTCTAATGGAAGTAAAACTAAAAGAGGTATAATGGGTTAGAATCAAATATAAACAACTAAATCTCATTAAAAAAAAAAAGGGTTAAGTGCTAGCTACCATGAAAAATGATACTAAAGTTGAATGAGACGAGCACATCAAAAGAAAATGTGCATTAAATACTTCAAGAAAGGAGATTTAGTCCTGAAACAAGTATTATTAAATCAAAGTAATCTAAGAGGTAAGTGAACACCAAACTATGAAAGTATGTATGTTGTAAAAAGTGTATTATTAGGCAAGGCACTAATTTTAACCAATATGAATGGTGAGGAAATGTCATATCTTATCAATTTAGATGTAATCAAAAAATATTTTACCCAAGCATCAACCAAGATTGAAATGAGTCAATTATCAGCCATCGATTAGAGATAGGGGCATAGTGAATAAGATCAAAAAGAGCATTTGGATGATGTTGAAAAGATCCTTAGTAAGGTGTTTAGACCAGACTTATGCCAAACTATTAGTTATATTATTGGTCTCTATTAACTCTTACACCACTAGCCTTACAATCTTTTCCCACTTTATATCCAAATATGTCACTTTGTTTAATTACTATAGATAACCTAATTGTCTTATGAATAATAGTTTTCTTTCCATCCTTGACATGAAGACTATTAATGTAATCATATTTATTTAGTTGATATATGCCAATAGGCATTTAAAAAATAAACATAATATAGGTTGCATTTCTATATTTAAGACTTTTAGGGATACAAGGATTTCTTCCTAATTCCATACTTAGAGCAAGGATTAATCAATGGTTTAAGATTCCTCATGAGACTAAAACAATAAGCTGGCGAATCAAGCATGCTTCAATAAAAAAAAACCTTCAGATTCTACTTCAACAGTACATCACAGGGAGTGTTTAATTAAAACCTCTTTGCCTACTCGGTACAAACTCTTTTCTTTTCAACCGGTTAACTCTCTCTAAAATCAGATTAAAAGCACACCTCTCGGAATATCAAATCAATATCGGAAGACCAAGATATAAATTGGGACTCCTTGATGTCGTTACCCTTAAAATTTTCTGTAAAGTAATTTTAACATTTTCCTATACATTCCAGTTAAAAAAGACCTCTGTTCCTTTTCATATTAATCTTTTGACTCCATACCTTTTCATAATGAGAAAATTTTAATTTAATTTGAGAACATTCCTACAGTAATGCTCCCATTAACAAAAGACTATCATCAACAAAGAACATGTGAGTGATAGCAGGAGCTGTTCTGCTAATGCGGTTACCATGAATCAAGCCCCATCTTATGAGCATTACTGAGTACAGCAGAAAGACCTTCCACATACAAAAGGAACAAATAAGAAGTCAAAGGATCTCCTAATGAAGACCCCTAGTGGGATGGTAAACCTGACCTGGTTCACCATTAACCAAAAAAGAACATGAAATCAAAGAAATACACCTCATAACAAGAGCAGTCCATGCAGTATCAAATCTCATTTGCAATATTATATTATCCAAAAAAAAAACCATCCAACATGATCATAAGCTTTTTCCATATTAAGCTTTAAAGTCGTACATCCAGTCGCCCAAGTATATTTAATCCACATGTGGTGAAAAGTCTCATCTGCAATAAGAGCATTATCAGTTATTAACCATCTGGGCTCTGAGAGACTGAAATAATTTGCTGCAAGACTACTTCGAGACGATTGGCGAGAATTTTAGTCACAAGTTTAAATATGACGTTACATAGGCTTATCAGGCTCAATTGCTAACATGTTTCAGGAGAAAAGACCCTTGGTATCAAGCATATATAAGTAGGATTTAAAGTCTCGGGGTCACCTACATTATTCAAGATATCCATAACAACTTGAGTTACTTGATCACTTGGAATGTACTAAAATGATTGGTAAAACAAAGCAGGCATACAATCTGATCAGAGGGATTTGTTATGGCGCATTTGATTAAGAGCTGGATATGTTTCCTCGCTAGTGAACCGTGCAGTCAACATGCTATTCATAGTAACCTAAACTCGTTTGTCAATCACATGGAGTGCTGACTGTATATATCTAAAGTCAATTTTAATGAAAATAGGCCACCAAGAAAAGGGTGGAAGGTAGCACCAATGCCTTCAGCCAGAGTTTTCCAAACACCAGGGTTATCTCGGATTTATTGAATAGTTTTCCTCTTGTGGCGTTGAGAAGCTTTTGAATGGAAGAAATGAATATTCCAATTGCCCTTTTTTAACGATGATTCCCGTGATCTTTGTGTCCGCATTTGCTCTTCTTGGATTAGAATTTCATCCATGGTTTTTTGAAGACATTACAAATGAGTCAAGTTGGCCTTAAATGGTGGCAGTGCATCAAAAGTGGATTGTTCCTCCCATAAGGTCCTCAATTGTTGATTAACATTGCCAAAGGTATGCTTATTCCAGTCCAGTAAGTCACGACGGCAAGATAAGAGAAGCTGAGCCAAAGGTGCAGCTTCCTAAGAAGTAGCCAATGCCTGTTCACATGAGGACTCTAGCAACCATATTATTTTTCAAAATGGAAACGGTGGCTTTTCTTCTTTTTAGCTGAACACTCACCGAGCAAGGCAATCTGAACAGGGTTATGATCAAATCCAAATCTAGCCAGATGAATAATCTTTGTCAGAGGAAAAAGTTCATCGAAAGACTCTGTGGTAAAATCCCTGTCCAAGCGCTCTTACACATTATCATAATCATGGCGCCCATTAATCCAAGTAAACTGGAAGCCGTGAAAGACAAGTTCAGAAAAAGCACAATTCTCAACAGCCTGCTTAAAATTGTCCATATAAACAATGGCCTGTGCAATTCGTCTAGATTTCTCAGATGAGTAGAGTATTTTATTAAAAACTTTACCATAAAGCTAGGGCAAGGATTTCTCAGAAGTCCCGAGATAATAGAGCAAATCCCAGGTTTGCTTTTCATCTGAATTATTAGGCCAACCATTGATGCCTGTAAACCTCCAATTACTAAGCTGATAACCATCCTCAATAATAAAATCAATATGGTGATTGGAAAAAATAAGAGTATTGAAGATAATTGAATCAGCCACAACATCTTCAACCTCCCAGCTCTTCTTTTTCCATTACCCATGATCAGTAATAATACCATAAAAAACAGCCAGCTTTTGTTTAAGCTTTTCCATTTTTTGGAATTTTTAGTCCGGTTTTCGAGAGGAAAATCAATGAGGGATCTTGAAGCCCAAGGAGCTTTTCCAACCGAGCAACTGCAGGTGGGTTTCCAAGCCTACGGCAGTTTCAACATAAGTCGGTCATGGCTCCAAGCGGGACTGCTCAGCAACCAGCGCCGATATGACATCTGAAGAACTACCCGGCAAAGTGCCAAAGGACTTGACACAAGCAGCCATCCGCTTTTCCAGAATCGTCTAGTTGGGATCCAAAGGAGGGCATCTGCGTTTCCCATGGCCGAAAGAGGAAGTAGCCAAGCCCAAGCCCAAGGTAGAGGACTCGATGTTTCTTGTCCAACACGTTCAATTTTAGGAGGAGGGGTGAGGGGGGTGAATGGATCTGGAGATATGCTTACCAAGAATCTTGGGTATTACAGTAAAATTGAGTGACAAGAAACCATAAAATTGTTAAAATTGGCCTACCCCAGTGCACAAATAAAAGACATTAGGAGGAAAATAATTTATTCTCTTCACTTAAAAAAGGAATCACATAAAATCAATCTACATTTCATCAACGAGGTGAACTCAAAGTTGTGGTTGCTCATTACCCGGTGAATATTTACCTGGACCTGTACAACTGTTTACACTACCATTACTTCAATATTGATGACTTAAATCATCTTAGTTGTCAACCTAAGGTAGGCAACTGCATTTTTTGTTTTTAGTATATCATATTGTTTTCTCAAAGAATGACCTATAATATCACTTTTGACTCCTTGATTTTCATACCAACCTCAGGTTGCCAGGCAATAGAGCCTACTATTTTCTTGTAATACTGTGACTGTCATTATTATTGAAATCACAAGGATAGTAGCGTGTTCATATGGGCAACTTGACAATATTACATTTACATTTTTTAGAATTTATGACTTTAATGGGATTTGTTGCATAGTATATGATGGGTCCTTCTCCTTTATTGTGGAATAAGGCATGAGATAAGTGTAGAAGATGCATATAATTTCTGTATTTTTTATGCCAAAGACACTACAAACTGGTTGCTTAGAGAAACGAATTCTAAGCAAAACAAAGCTAGGGTAGTTCATTACAGGATTCCTCGGCAGTTATTACGTGAAAGACTTGGGGAGTTAAACACAAACTCATAACTCTGTAATATAATTAAGCGCATGTTTGATAGTGTGCATAAGAGAATAGACTGTTACTTGGAGTATAATGAAAGCATTTCATGTCGAGAAAATGCAAGCATTTGACATCGAGAAAATGCAAGCAGATAGTAATATTAATTTTGAGAAATTAACATGGAGGTAGTTGTAAAAATTCCAAGCAGAATTATTATATGGTATTGATGGTTGATATGGAGAAGACAAATCTTATGCCTTAAATACATACAACAGAATAGATAGATAATGAGAAGGTTCCTATTGTTAAATGAATAAGTGATGGTAATCATACAGTGATTGGGGCAGCAAGCCAACTAAATTAGGGATGTAACCATATCACTTTTGTTTGTTTTGACACTTACATTCAAACCAAATCGACAATAAAAATAGTAGCTGTTTGAAAAATTTTAAAACTTCAATTAACCAAGATAAGAGTGAAAATCAGTTAAACCATTGTTTACAGTACAAATTAGATTGATCAGTTTGACAAGTTTTTGTTCGATCTTTTTCTTCTTCCTTTCCACTGAAAGATATGACTAAATAAATTTTTTTCTTATTTTTCGTAATCTTTGGATAATGAGATGTGTATGAGATGTTATGGTAGATTTAGTTTTCAAATATATTGTATATTGTGTCGACTTTAGTAATTTAGTGCACTAGAAATGAATACAGAAACTAAACAAGTGATAATTTATTGAAAAAGGGTAAGTAAACATGAGCTGTCAATTTTGAAACTAGATTAGGTATTCTTGCATCTATTACGTACTAGTTATGAGTTGTAAATAAATGAAACACAATATGCTTGATTGTAATTTAGTTATTTTTACCTTAATATATATATATATATATATTTAGCCATTATAAAACAAAATGAATTTGTGGTTTCGACCATTTGATATTCTTTATCACGTTGAAACAACGTTATGACATACAAAGAAGGGCTTTGCATTATAAATGACAATTGGTTAAGCTTTTACAGTTTTGGGACTCCCAAAATTGCAATCAAATCATCAAATGCAATTTTCCTAAAATACAAAACATATGTAATTTTTTTTTAATAATTTTTTCGATTTTAATTCAGTTTGGATTAGTCATGTTATAAATAGATTGGTAGTTCTACATACACCTCTAGGCTATAATGGAAGAAGTTAAGGAAATAAAGAAAGTGGAAAACAAACACTGATGACAATGATGATGGAGAAGAAGACGAAAATTCTAAGTTAGAATATGCCAATGTTGATATTGATGGACATATTGATGATAACCAACAGCCAGTTAAAGAAATAAAGTTTGTGCAAAACTTCTACACATATGGGTGAAAAGATACAGTCGAAAGTAAAAGTTTGGATGAAGGGGTTGCTGAGGAAGAGAACCCAACCCATATTGGAATAGATGAAGGCTATCAAACTCAGTATTTTAAATCAAATAAGAAAATAGACAATAAATAAGAAAAAGTTATAAGAAAAGCAAGACACTAGTATGTGATCCAAACTACAATAATTATAATTTTGTTGTTAAGATAAGATATAAGGAATATGAGCAAATCAAGAAAGTCATCTTCAAGCACTCTATATTTAATAGAATAAAGATAATCCATGTAAGAAATAATTGAAATCTAATAAAAGATTATTGTGAATTCCCTAACTATACATGAAGAATCATTATTGCTTTATTTAGCTAAAATATTTTTTAAGTGAAACAACTATTAGAATATTTTTAATTAATAGTGAATAAATATTTCTAAATAATATTTTTATTAAAAAAATTAATCATAATGTGATTTAATTAGTAAAAAATAACTTAGTATATTATTAAAAATATAATTTTGAATTTTGATTCGAGTATTAATAAATATATTTAATTTAATGTATACAGTTATATATATATGATTGATTCTCTTTATTCTTAATACATAGAAAAATTCCATCTAAAAACATATAATTATAATAAAGGTTAGGAAAAAGAAAGCAGTCATTAGGGTAAGGCAAATTCTTTAGTCATATCAATGGTTTCAATTTCTGTAAATTTAGGTATATTATTTATATAAAAGTAATTAATTTTAATATCTAAGATTTATATAGAATAATGATATTCTTGTTTAAATAATCTATAAATGGTATCGGAGTCTGCATTTAGAAATTGAATATTTTTTTATATATGAATAACAAGATATATACTTTATTTATAATTATTTTCAATTAAAGGAAAAATAATAGGATTATATATGTTTGATATGTATTCATATTATTCATGGTTGGTAGCCAAAAAACAATTTCCTTGCCCTTATAGATCTTAAAGGAGAGCTTTGAAATTGTTAATTTGGCCTTTAGCTGTTATAATTTTGCGTAGAAATTGTTAAATTAGTTTCCACAAAAATTCAACTTTTATGATGAATAAAAAAAGGGTTTTTAATTTTGCTGTAATATTTAGACATGCATGCATAAGGAATTAGTTTGGTTAATTTTAAGGTTCAATCAATTTTGTTGTAATCATACCATAAGGACACATTAGGCATATATTTTGTATATATTTTTTGACATAGTTAAATTTCTTCCAAATGGCATTACCTATATTTATATACATATTTTTGGATACGGTGTGATGGTCATTAAATTAATCAAATAGATATATTATGTTTATAGTTTATTAGTCATTAAGGTGACCAAATTAGCATATTTAAGAATATGTATAAATAGTCATTCATTTATAATTTTAATAAAATACCTATGAATGAAAGTAGTTGGGTAAAATGATGTTGCTTATCAATAGAACTATTGGATTCACCTTAAAGTAAATTGTTATTTTATAATTAGTAATATTATTAGAATATATTAATATTTCTTCCTAAATAAATATATTTATTCAAAAATATCAAATGTATTTAATTTAAAAATAATTAATTACCTATTAAATTTTAACATGATATTTACTCATTATTGTGTATTATAGTATCTCTCAAAAAAAGAATTATTGTACATTATGATTGTTAATTAAATTTGATTTATAATTAATTATAAGTATTTATGATTGTGCAATTATTTCTAATTAATTATAAGTATTTATGATTATGTAGCTATTTCAAGTCAATTAAATGCTTCATCTATTGTATTTAATGGATTAAACTTCTTTGAATAGTATAAACAAATCAATTTATACTTAAGTGTTATGGATATTGACTTGGCATTTCTAACAAACAAGCCTACTATTATAACTTATTCAAATAATAAGCCAAAAAAGTTATATCATAAAGCATAGGAATGGACTAATAAGTTGAACTTTAAAATGACTATTGCAAACAACATTAAGATAACTATTCCAAAAATATAAAGTGAAATAAAATATTTGTAATTTGTGGAAGAATATTTTTGCTCAACAAATAAGTCACTTATTGGTACTCTAATGGCAAAGCTCATTACTATGATGTTTACTAGGTCACAAACTATGTAAGAGTACATCATTAAGATGACTAATATTATAGCAAGGTTTAAGACCTTGAGATTAATAGTAAATGACTCATTTTTAGTGTAGCTCATCTTGAACTCATTACTTTTTGAGTATGAATCACTTCAAATTAATTATAACATTATAAAGGTTAAGTGGAATATTAATGAATTAGTCATATGATAAGCATCCTAAAACTTTTTCCTAGACCAAAGTAAGAGATTTTAACTAAAGTCATCCTTTAACTTTAATAGATTTCTACTTTAAAGCATAAAACTTCTATAAAATAATCCCCTCCTTTATTTAATCTTCATATCCAAGTTCCTTATAATTCTAGTGTGTTTATCTTTAACAAATATTATCCTATATGCCAAAAAGAAATAAATAAATAAAGTACAAGAAAGAAGAATTATAGAAATAAAGATAAGTAAACAATGGTATCATCTTTTATGATGACATGTAGATTAACTACGACTTTTACAAGATGTAACTATACTTTCGAAGTTTGACAAATCCTGATAATACAAATCGAGTCTCATCAATTTAGAAGACAAAGTAGTCTTCTAAAATTGATGGTTTACAATATTTTAATTACATTAAAAATAATTAATAGTTACTCCAAGTCAAATAGTAGGAAAATCTAAACTACAAATTAAAGCCTAAAGTCCAAGTAGGTGCATTGCTTTTGCATTTGCAATGTTTACCTCCCAGGGGTGCTTCACAATAAGGTAGGAAAGTGAAGTCAGAGAGTCCTTACTTAGTGAAAGTTGAGATTTTTGTACGTGACAAACGAGCTATGTCAACAACTTATGGGTTAAAAAACATAATTTTTCAAAATTGGTAGATATATACTTTGAGAAAATTCAATTATCACTAACCCATTAATGAACTTATTAATTTTTTAACTCAAATAAATTTATTTAATTAGTATTTACACATTTTATATTTGATAATTTAATTTTCTTCTAAAAAATACATAGACATTTATATTTTCTATGTACATAATTACATTCATGATCACATTGTTAGTATTTGTATGAAATCATTAATTACATATTTATAATTGTTTAGTTTAACAAGTACTTAAGACCATTAAATATATATTGTCATGTTAGTCATAATATTTTTGTGTCTCAAAAACTTACGTTCATATGTGATCTTTCATAAATTTTCTTAATTACTATTCATTAAAAAAAAAACTCAATGTAATTTTTCTCAACTATTATTTGTTAAAAAAAAAACACTCAATATTGTAAGTAAAAAGAAAAGAGAAAAGGAAAAAAAAGAGCAAATAGGCTCAAGATGCATTGTACAAACGCTTCTAAAGTGATATGTGTTTGTATTAAACACACATGTCAGAAATAACACTCATTTAATACACCTCAAATACATGTCAAATTCCAAAATGGTTCTAATAAAAAAATAAAAATCGAAAAAAATTTAAACATGCATGTCAGATACATCTAATTTGCATATTAAATATTTTTTATATACATATTAGATACTTTTTACCTATGTATTAGAACTTTTTAATTAATATGCGAGATATATATTAGATACATGTAAAATTAATTCAAAATTTTGAAAAGCTATACACATAATAACTTTTCCTATAAACATATTAATGAATAGATTGATGGTATAAAAATTTTAATTCTATTAATTATATTGGATGCTTTAACATATAATTTTCATGTATCTTATTATATGTATACATAATATATTTTTTAAAAAAATTATTAATAAAATACTAATTAGAACGTAAAATAACATAATAATTTTTTATAAATTATATATTAAAAAAATACTAAATGTATTAAAAATATAATATATATATATATATATATATATATATATACATATAATATATTTAATATATATTTTATAGTTATATTTATGTCGTACTTATACTATAATTTTCTAAAATTTGATGTGTCCTCACATCTGTGTTGTACCATATCTGTATTCTTATATTTGTGTCTATGTATCATAGATCATTCCGGACTAATTTTGCATGAATTGTGCTAAATTGCATGTGTTAAGGATTTGATTAGTTGTACTAATTGAAGTCTTTATTGAGCCTCAGACCTTATTTTGATAATGTTAGTGGTCTAGCTTGTTCAAATTTTATATGTACGACTCCATTTAAATCTTGATCATGGGCTTACGGATTTCTTTCTTATTAAACTGGAGCTAACACGTGACCTGGTGAAGCAATCATACAGTAAAAATAATTATCTTGGCTAGATGGTACCCACGTAGGAATAAGATATATATTGATTCGGGTCTAGGGGAAGATTACTTTGCAGAATTCTAATCAAGCGTATTATTAAAGTGTTGACTTCCAAGTCTTGTGATTCGAAGATTAAACTTCTCTTTCTCGGCAGGCACATTGCATCGATGATTTTCATGGTAGCTTATGCTAATTGCTTTCTCTGTGTTTCCCAGCTAATTGTTATTTGTATATTTAATTTTCATTTTCGCAAAGTGGTTGGAAAATATTTACTAAAATAACAGATTTGTGTGGCTCATTAATTTTTCAAAATAATGGTAGGCAGTTTTTTTCTTTTTTTTTTCGCATATTTGTTCGATACATGATCTAATATTTGAGGAAGGCTGAGTGTAATGGTTGCCGAAAAGGAAAAAAAGGTTAAAAATAAATAATTGAATAATATTTCTTGGAAATTACTGTAGCCATCATATAACACAGTTTTTTTCCGCAGTTACATCACGTGCTCAAACTTTATTGCAATTAATTAACATTTTCTAGATTTGACCTTTTTAAGAATTTGTTTTTTTTTTTTATGTAGCTGAAGTTGAAGAGTGCAAAAATAATTTTCCATATAATAAACAAAATATTAAGGCAGGAATATTGTGCGTTCAGTTACTTGAAATGATCAGACAGCAGAAGAGACAGGCTTGGATGAAAATATGCACTATTTCGGTTGTCCCTAGAATTATCCACTGTTGTTAGTTGTTATTAATTATTGGGAATAAGGCTTTCTTCCTCTACTCGCGATTATACATTGGATTTGGAATTATCCAATGCTGTAACGGGTGATTAATTACCAAAAGCAACTAGTAAGAGAACTTTTAGCTAGTGATTAGGGTTAAACGTCTATTTTTGAGTTTTCATCTTTGAGGGTAAATGCAAAAGGTTAGTTGTCACCAAGTTTAAACTTAGGGTGAGATGTAGAGTTCAAACTCCAAAACTTATTACTAAATAAACCCCCTTTCACACTTCAACAAGATAAAATAAATAAATAAAACTATATTATATCATACAGTGCTTCAATATCTTATAGTAAATTAAAAAATAAATAAAATTTTTATATTTTAATAAAATTTTATCAGGTTTTTTCAATAGACAAATGTGTGACACTATAAAAAAAAAACAATCATGTGTCAATGCCATAAATTAAATTTCTAATCATATTTTTCTGAATTTCAAACATATCTTATAATAGAAAAGGACTTAGAAATAAGAAATGACAGTTGGAAACTTCCAGGTTGTTTTAAAATAAAGATTACCCTACGCGTCTCCATCTTCTTGTAAAAGAAGGAAAATTATATTCTACACATTAAGTTTATAGTATAATTATATTTTATATACTGCATTTTAAAAATTATAAAAAATATGCCATGACTAAAGAATGTTGTCAATATGGACAAAAATTGCTAAATAACATTTTTATTCCCATTCATAATTTAAGAAATAAAAAAAATAAGTCCTTCCATTATTTGTAGAATTATTTTCACTTCTCATAACCAACACAAAAACAACAATAAAATATTGAAGCATTTTGTGAGTCTCTTGAAGCAATAAAAGAGCTTCTTTGTATGTCTTATGTCATTTTTTTTTAACTATATCTTGAAATATTAACCTATTAATCATTACTTTAGTATATTATTTATGGTTATAAAAAATTTGACATTTTGGACTTTTCTTTTGGTTCTGAATTTTAGAACTTATTAAGATTACATTTGTAACATTCTAATTCTAATTTATACTTTTGATTAATATTTTCTAAATAAACATTAGGATAAGGTGTTTTTTTTTTTACTCATTTAAAATTTGATTTAGTGTTTTTTTTTTTTTGAAATTTTGAACTCTTGTAGGTCTAGTTGTAACATTTGGAGTTCACATCATCTTAATATTAAAACTTTCAAGTTTAGATCAAGTTTATTGAAATTCACAAACTTTAGTTTTATCTTTTATTTTGAAAAAGAGAAAAGGAAAAAAAAACAAAAAAATGCAAATAATAATAATAATAATAAGAAAGAGAGAGAAAGAGAGGGAATTCTATTTGATTCAACTAAAATAGAAAAGGAAAGATTGTAATTAATTCCTTTTTTATTTGAAAAGTAAATATTGTATGATTAGGTTAAAAGGAGATAGAAGTTTTTTTTTTAATTTATCTTCTTACAATATAATGAAACCTTAAATTTATTTCTTTCTAGTTCTTTTAAGGATTTGGATCTTATTAATCTTTTTTTTATATACCTTATGGTTTAATCTTGCTATTTCCTTCTAATATGTAACTTTTATTCATTTTACTTTCTTAAATTTCCTTAATTTTGATTTATTAGAATTAATTGGTTATAAGGTGACTTTGATAGAGATTGTTTAGTTCAATAAAGAACTGAAAGAAAAAAGTTGAGCAAGGAAAAAAGACAAGAGGTGTTAGCAATATTATAAAGAAAAACTGAATTTATATAGTGGACAAATATAAGTATGAGTGTCATATTATGAGAGAGTGGAGTGAAAAATGTAAGAAAATGTTCTTTGGTTTTTTTTCTAACAATTCTTTTTAAGTTTCAATTATGTCAAACAACAAAGATAAAGTAACCAAAGAGAGAAAGGTGGATGAATCATTCATGGTCAAAATAATGCAACAACAATTTGAAAGGATAAACATCATGTTTGGAGAAATTATGGATAAATTGAAGAAGCAAGACACTACTATAGCCAATTTGTATAGAGGATAACAACAAAGGACTTCTACATTGTGCAAAAATAAAGCTAATGAAAAATATGATGACAATTATGGTGATAAGTACAATAATGAAGACCAAACCTTAAATTTCAACATAAGTAAAAGTATGAAAAGTAAATGGGGTCAAAGAAATAGATTTAAAAAAGGAGATAGAAATTTTGAAAGGTAAGAGAAAAGGTAAAACCATGATTTAGGTAGTATTAAAATGAAAATTCCTTTATTTGAAGGTAAAAATGATCTTGATATGTATCTAAAATGGAAAAAGAATGTTGACATAGTATTTGATTGCCATGATTATTCTAAAAAAACAAAGGAAAGTGAAATTGGTGGTCGTGGAGTTCACTAATTATGTTGTAGTTTGGTGAGATTAGTTTTTGCCAAATAAGCATAAAAACCAATAATGTCTTATTGAAACTCAGGGGGGAGATAAAAGTTGTGATAAGGAGATGATTTATTTATAGTCATATCTATTGTGATCTTTTCAAAGAATACAAATTCTTACTTAAGAGTTTAAAATTATTAATGATTACCACAAAGAAATGAAAATCATCATGATTAAAGTGAACATAAAATAATACAAAAAGACAACCATAAGTCAATTTTTGCAAAGATTGAACTGTGATATAACTAATATAGTTAAGTTACAATATTATATGAAATTAAAAAATATGATGTATAAGACAATAAAAATAAAAAGGCAGTTTAAGTAGAAAAGTATCACTACTAAATATAAGTAAAATTTAAGTTCCTTATTTTCTTGGAAATTGAATTGGGGTAACAAGGATGATAAGACTATTTTTAAGTTCAAGGCTAAAGCACTTGAGGTAAAACAAGTTAAAGACAACAATCATAAGAGTAAAACAAAAGCTAAATAAGACCAAAATCGAGATATCAAGTGTTTTTGTTGCTTGGAGAGAAGACACTTTTCATCATAATGTCTAAGAAACATACAACAATTTTAAGGGAGAATGGTGAAATTGAAATTAAGGGTGAATTTGATGATAAGTCTATGCTATCATTAAAGGATGATAATGATGACATGGAATACCCTATTAATGGAGAGCTAGATGTAATAAGGCATGCTTTCATTATGCAAGTGAAAGAAGAAGATGAAGTATAATGCGATAACATATTTCACATGATGTACTGCATCAAAAATATGTAATGTGATTATTGATGATAATAGTTGTATTATTGTTAGTAGCACTATTTTGATTGTAAGGTTGAATTTACCTACTATAAAATATCCAAGATCATATAAACTATAATAATTGAATGTTTGTAAGGTCATTAAAGTAAATAAGTGTTAGTTTCATTTTTTATTGGGAAGTACTAAGATAAAGTGCTTTGCAATGGAATTCCAATGCATGTTGATCATTTACTATTGAAAAGGCTTTGACAATATGATAAAAAGGTGACACATGATGATTTCAAGAATCACTATTCATTCATTATAGAGGGAAAACAAATTACCTTTGTTCTATTAAGTTTTAGGTAGGTTTATGACAATTAAGTGAAAGTATAAAAAAAAAAATGAGTTAAAGAAAGAAAAGCATAGAGAGAACAATTGAAAATGAGTCAAAAACGGAGAGAAATGACTAAAAGAGTTAGAAATGAAGAGAGAAAATAAGTAAGCATTTATGCAAAAGAAGTTGATGTCAAGGTTATGTTTTTAATAAAATAACTTATATTTGTGCTTTTATACAAATATACTTATTTTAGTACTAATGTGTTTAACTTCTCTTTACTTAATGTTATTAAATTTCTTTTGTAAGATTTTGAAAATGTATTTTATGAGAATTTTGTAGATGGTTTACCACTTATAAAGAAAATTATATATCAAATTGATTTTATTCTTAGAGCAATAATTCCAAACCAGCCTACATATAAAAATAACCTCAAGAAAATGAAGGAACTTTAAAGACAAATTGAAAAGTTCATGAAAAAAGGATATGTAAAAGAAAATATGAGTTTGTGTGTGGTTCCCTTATTACTTGTATCTAAGAAGGATAAGATTTGGCAAATGTGCATTGATTGTTACGCAATCACTAAAATCATTGTAAAAGATAAACATCTCTTTCCTAAATTAGATGATATATTAGATTAATTGTGTGATTCTTGCATTTTCTTTAAAATTAATTTAAAGAGTGAGTATCATCAAATTAGAATAAGAAAAGATGATGAATGAAAAATAACTTTTAAAATAAAGTATAATTTGCATGAGTGGTTAGTTATACCGTTTGAATTAATTAATGTGCATAATACTATTATACAATTAATGAACCATGTTTTACGTATTTTCGTAGGCAAATTTGTGGTTATTTATTTTAATGATATTCTGATTTATAGTAAATGATCATATTAAGTATTTATAAAGTGTGTTAGATGTTTTAAGAAAAGAAATATTATTTGTTAACTGTCAAAAATGTTTCTTTTGCATGAATCAAATTGTATTTTTATGTTATATGGTTTTGATTAAAGGAATAGTAATTGATAAAGAGAAAGTTAAGATTATTGAGTAATGTTTTAATGGTTTAACTAATTTCTATAAGAGATTTGTCATAAATTTTAGCACAATTGTTGCATTAGTGTTGAAATTATGAAGAAAAATGTAAATTTTGTATGTGAAAGTGGACAAGAGAGTGTATTTAATCTAATTAAAGAAAAATTAAATTTTGCACCATTATTTACTTTACCTAACTTTATTAAAACTTTTAAAATTAAGTATAATATTTCAAATATTAGCATAGACCTATTTTGATGCAAGAACAGTAACTTATTGCATTCTTCAATTAAAAATTAAATGGGGTAACACTTAATTATCCAATTTGTGATAAAGTATTACATTGGTAAGGACCTTGAAGATATGGTAGCACTATATTTATCTTAAGAAGTTTGTAATTCTTACTAATCATGAGTTTTTAAGGCATTTGAAGGAAAAAAGATAAGTTGAATAAAAAATATGCTAAATGGGTATAATTCCTTAAGACATTTTTTTATATTATCAAGTAAAAGGAAGACAAAGAAAACATTGTAGCTAATGCATTATCTCGAACTTATACACTTATCTCTACTTAAAATGCAACTTTGTTAGAATTGTAGCACATTAAATATTTATATATTAATAATCTTGATTTTACTAATATGTTCAATGCATGTGAAAAGGCTACCTTTACAAAATTTTATAGGTTTGATAGGTTTTTGTTTAAAGAAAATGAGTTATGTGTACTTAAGAGTTTTTTAAGAAAATTACTAATAAGGGAAATGTATAGAGGTGGTTTAATGAGATATATGAGTGTTAGAAAAATTTTAGATATTTTGAATAATCATTTTTTTTTGTCACACATAAAGAGAAATGTTGAGAGGATGTGTGAAAAGTGTATTACTTGTGAAAAATTAAATTTAGAATTTTACCTTATAATTTTTATACACTTTTAATCATACCTAGTGAACCTTAGGTTAACATACTTATAAATTTTATTTTGGGTTTACCTAGGTCAAAAAACAAAAGAAATTCTATTTTTGTTATTATTGACAAGTTTTCAAAAATTACATATTTCATTCTTGGACAAAAAATCAATGATGTAATGAACATAACATATTTTTTCTTCAAGAAAATTATGTGTTTACATGGCATTCCAAGGACCTTTTTTCTTTTTCTTTTTTTTTATTCAAATGTTAAGTTCTTAAATTACTTTTGGAAGATTTTGTGAAAAAAGTTAAAAATTAAATTGTTGTTTTCAACTACATATTATTCTCAAACTAATGGACAAATTGAAGTGGTTAATAAAATTTTGACAGATTTATTGTGTATTATCATTCAAAAGAACCTAAAGAATTGAGAAAAATATTTGTCACGTGTTAAATTTACTTAAAATAGAAGCATCCATTTAAGGTTGTTTATAATTTTAATTGGCTTACTCTTTTGGATTTATTGCTTTTACATGTTAAAGAATTAGCTAATTTGGATGACAAAAAGAAAGTTAAATTGGTTAAGGTCACTGCATGAAAAGGTGTGTTAACATATAGAAAAGAGGACTGAATAATATACAAACTAAGTCAATAAAGGGTGAAAAAAGTTGTTTTTAAACCTTGTAATTAGATTTGAATACATATGCACAAGGATAAATTTTCTACACAAAGGTGCTCAAAGTTGCACCAAAAAAGAGATAAACCATTTTAAGTAATTGTAAGAATTAATGATAACACTTATAAATTAGATCTTCTTAATAAATATAACATTAATACTATTTTTAATATTTCTAATTTTTCTCTTTTTGATGTAAGTGACAATTTGAGAAATGATGGGAATCAAGTCAACACGAATAATGATCCATTGCATATACATGAAAGTCTAATAATGAAAACTAAAGTTAAAAAGATACAAGAAGTTTTAAATGAACTTATTAAACATATTTGGCCCGTAAGTAATGCACAACAAATGGAGTAAGTTTTGAAAGAATATCAAAACTTAACAAACTTCATATAAGTTTAAGAATAACTAATTTAAGGAGTTTAGGGTATATTTTATTTTTTTGGAGGGATGACGTGCGTTGTTTTATTATTTTATTATTATAATGAGCTAAACAATGTGTTAATTTATATCCAATCTACCTAATCTTTTTTTAAGTAGTTTGTTAAATAAATATATTATTTTTTATTTTATTTTAAATTTATTATTCTATTTTGAATTCTATATATAGGTATATAACTCTCTTTTATTGGACTAACTAATTTATTTTTTAATAAAATTAAGATTTTTCTCTTTAATTCTTTTAATAATTTTAAAATTTATCAAGATTACTCTTATTGTATTATAATTTTAATTTAGACTTTTAATTCATATTTTCTTAAGAAATATAAGGGCAAGATTTTTTTTTACTCTTATTAAATCTAATTTAATTTTTTTAAAATTTTAATTCCTTATTTTACTTATAAATCTCATTGTACTCTTTAGAATTGGTATCATTGGTTACACAGGACGATGTGATTAAAGCGTATAATGCACCTGGGAAGAGGAATAGAAATTGAGTAGATCAGCAAAGGTGTGGACGGTGAGGTTGAAGGGCTTTGTCAGCGAAGATATAAACATTCTTAGTTGTAGCTATATTAGTAGTGGTTTAATATTTAGATATTCCTTCGTTGTATACAATGGATGCAAATTTATAGAAGTTGCTTTGCTGTTGTCCATGTCGTGGGAAGACACCAACATGTGTGCTTGAGTAGTGTCAGGTATTTGTGCCTATTCTCTATGTGCTTAAGTGGGAATAGGTCATTGGAGTTTATTGGCTATTTCTATGCGTGACTGTCAGATATTCTTGTTTGATTCGCAGAATAATTTGGAATCGAAGCATGTTAAGAAAGTACTTGAAATGATGGTCTGTGTGTTTCCATTCAAGATGTAGATAATGCATGTTTGATATTTGATGTGCCATGCAGCAAAAAAGCAACATGATCGCCAGTCCATGCACATGATCATCTTTAATTGAAGTGTAAATTATTCATATCTATAGACTTGACCATTGATGCGACTATTGAAAGTGTTAAGAGTCCATAATTGATGCTGATATGACCGAATGACCTATTCGTGTGTGTCGTCGGGTATTCCTATACAACATAACGAGTGAGACAATTGTACTGACAAATATAATAAATTTAATTTTTGCTTTTGGACCAAATCGGCTGTTCGCAATCTACTATTCCATATCATGCGGTGTTTATGTTGTCATGTGCATGGACCGATGGAAAGATTACTTGGTTTCTCAGAAATTGTTAGAGGTGAGCACTGATGTGATGCCATTGATGTAATTTACTTTGGCCTGTAATCATGAAGCTTGGACGTCTCCCTTATTCTTTTGATGAGGTAGACGAGAGTCAGGTTCTCTCTGTTTTTAATAATGAAATTGGATTCATTCATGAGTGAAGGAGACAGACAGGAAATACTCGGGTGAGTAAAGTTAGGACTAAGGAACAATTTCTTGGAGAATTATTCACCATAAAGTACAGCATTGAAATTCATATTGGCTGCAAGCGTGCAACAATACAGACCGTGGTTCTATGACAAAAAGGCTTTTGGAGCTGCCACGCTAAAATTTATGCAGTTCATGCTAAGATTTCTTACTTCGGGTAGGCGCAGAAGACATTCTAGCTTAGCGAGTCATTTCATTGGCCTAACTTTATCTTCGCCTGACTTTAGAATAGAACAGTGCTGGCAAATTGGAACGGAATTAATTCCTTCTTGAATATGCTGTTAGAACGGAAAATGCCTTACTGACTATGAGTTTCACTACGACAAATGTAAAACGCTGTTCCCCATATTACATTAACGTAAAGATACAATGACACAAAGGCTGTCCATATGCTATAGTCTATATTGATAGTAACGAGCAACCCCACTATGGTGGGGAGATGATGACGAAGAAATCAAACTTGGGGTCACTTGATCCCAGAGCTTTTCAACTTTTTAAATTCTTTACTGACTGGTATCTTTGGTAACTCTTCTTGGACAAAGCATAAGATACAATGAGAAAAGTAGGTATATTATCTCGGAATCATCTTCTGACCTTTAAGAAACAGCAAACCTTTGTCGTGTGTGGCCAAAGGCAAAAGCTTTTACACACCAAATGCTCAATGACCTTGCCAAGTTTGGTGGGAGTAGGGAAGCACTTGTCTTCACGGACCGATGTGTTTTGCCATGGTCATTACCTTGTCCAACATTTTCTGATATTGAACGTCCAGGGAGCATAACTCGAGCTAAGTGAACAGCCTCAGGCGTTGTGTTATGAGTTTTCGGCACAAGGGACAGGATGAAATGGTTGCGCCACATTCTTTGCAAGTCTTCCAAGTGGAAAAGAATGAGTAAAAAGAGAGGCCATTAGTGAACTCCAATGCAATACACTATGATTTTTAGAACCATTACCCTCCCACCTGGTTTTTTTACTATATAGCATCTTATGAAACCTATACATTTGGTGGTAATTAATTCTCTCTGTCAAGCCTCCTAGAGGAAGCCTCAAGGAAATATAAATGCAGTATACCCAAAGCAATTTGATTTCTTCTCAATTGAATACAATCTATAACAAAAACCGTCAAACTGTTAATTTAGTAGGTTGACCAAACAAAAAAAATAAAACGATAAAATAATCAAAATATGTTATTAAAAGCATATTTCCCACCCAAAACCAATCCTTAGTATGTTTTAAAGCTTGAATGAGTTGGACAATTGCTGGGATTTCCGACGGGGAATTTGGAAACTGGAATTGGATGAGAAGGAAATGAGGCACTGGCAACGTCGGGAGTTTGTAAGGTGTAATAGAAACATGACTGGGATAGGGAGTTTATTAGAGAAGATTGGGCTTTGAAGTTGAAAATTGATGGTAAGTCAATATTGATGGATTCAATTTTTGAGTTAATTGGATAAAGTAAAAGCTTGCAGGGAAGTTGGATTGTGTGTTAGGGAGGTGGACATTGGGTGATTGTGTGAATTGGGAATGATTGGGAGGCAAAGGCAGGTTGTAGGACTGGATTATGAGAAGCGGGAGGGAAGCTCCGGCCGGAGGCGTCATCTTCCAGTCGCTGGCAGATCCACTACTGCATGAATTATTTGTAGAGCCTCTTGGACTGAAAAGAAAAGAGACATCATTTCTCTGATATCCTCACTACCTAAATCCTACAAAATATCGAGAAACCTATCCAACAACAAAGAATCATACTCCACCAAATTTATCATCTTCAGAAACCTTCCTTGGCACCAATAATCTCAACTGTGCTGATACAAGTGTAACAGATGACAGTTATGACAATTGGAGAGATGCTGAAACGTTTCAATAAGGGAATGGAGGATCAGGAGATAAGATGAACTAGAGCCAGCTAAGGTAGGTGGTTTTGAGTGGGAAAATAGGTTGAATACAATTAGGACAGATCTAGATTAGATATGCTTAATTTCCTGTAATCTGTATAGACTTGTTTCGTGATGATCAGTGCAAATGTTTCTATAAATACTGTAAATAATGATTGATTATTATACGATAATAAGAAGTCCAATTCCAATCTCAATCTTTCTCTCTCTCTCTCTCTATGTCCTTTGGTTCTCAAGGGATGATCTGAATTCCAAAAATTCTGTGTTTTTTTTTTTTTTCATTTTATGTTTCTAGGTCCAACCTAATTAGCTTGTATCTGGAGCATCATCTATTGAAATTCCTTTTAATTAAATCCCAAAACAGAGATAGCAACTTAATATAAAACATTTGAATTAGAGCTTTGCATCACTAGTTTGATTTAAGTGCACTTACCGTATGACCACATCCGAAGGCCATGTCTTTTGGGTTTGTCAAGCAAATGGGGCAGACCTTTAACAACAGAGCTCATATATGTCAAAAACACGCCCACCAATGAAGGAGAGATTCAAAGGAATAAAAACATACCGGTTCCACTTGTGTTGTCGGTTCAACTGTTTCGAAGCTTGTAATTTGTGGAACAGATTTAACTTCATTATCATGATCAATAACTTCACGCGGAGGTGGAAGTGGCCTTGTACATGGACCACTATGTCTACTGGATAAACACATTGGTGTAATTAGGACTCCCCAAGTAGATGGTAGATATTAAACAGAAAATTCAGAGCTGGCTTACTTGACATGATTCAAAGTTTGAGTGGCTCTATACTGAAAGGGAATTTCCATGAGAGCAGCAAGTGCAAAGGCTGTTTCTTTCTTAGACTGTTCCAAGTTGCCAGACATGATTTTTGTGAAGTTGACAAACTGAGAAGGGAAAACAAAAATTAAAATGAAACAAAGAGATGGACTAGATGGCACTAGTGCATCAAAACTTACAGGACAAGACACAAAACAATCAAATTTCAAAATCAAAAATAAATATAAAAGAATTTATTTCAAATATTGTGATTACAAGCAATAATATTGGAATAGGTTGATGCTTTCCAAATGGTTACTTTGTGTGAAAACTTGGGAAAAATAGCCTAATAGTCTTCACATTACAAGTCAAGCACTCAAAGAAAGGAGTGGTGGGGGGGGGCCTGGAACATAAGTTTTTCTGTTTTTCATGTATATTGTAATTAATGAATGTCCACAAACACAACACCCAAGAAAAAAAAAGAAAAAAAGAAAAAAGAGAGATTTCATTCATTCAATCACAAATGATGCCATTCTGTTTTGAGATCTTTATGGGGTTCTCTAAAATTCATATGCCTTGATATGTTTACATATGACTTATGATTTGATACAAAAGACCCATGAATAATACAACAGAATAACCTACATGGAGCAGTAAAATGTGTCAAAGAAACCCCATAGAAAGCACATCCACATCAGTTCCACAAACAAGATCAATGTGTGCCTTAACAAAGACAGAAGGATTCAGTTCTTAATCGAGTTTGCCTATCAGATATGACCTATTTTCTCTTAAAAATTTTGGGGATATACTGACACCACAGTTAAAATCCATGTTGAACCATCTGATTTAGGATAGTTACTGGTTACTCAGTCATGCCTAACATACCTGAAAGTTGTCGAATGCCCGCTGAGGAATGTTATCATCAAATTGTTGCATTGCATCCCATGGTCCATCCCCCACTCCAACCAAAACAATTGAGAGAGGATACTGACTGTTAAACAGATTGTCAAGGATCAGAGCACGAAAACTGCCATTGTACCTTTGGGTTACAAATGGGCTTACTTTACCTAGCTGTTACTATGGAGTTTATAGTTTGCTGTTCTTGTGGGCTGTGCCTCGCAGCTGGAGTGTCAGGACTTCCGACCTACAATTCATCGGTCATAAACAAAGAAATAAAGTTCACAATAAATTTGGAAGCAACAAAATACAAAGGTTTGGTATAAAGCAAGAACTAAGATACCTGTCCATCTGCAATAATAACAAGGACATGATATTGTCCATGGTTTTGCTCCACAATATTGATTGCTGCATCAATTATTGGGGCAAAGGAAGTTGGACCTACAATGTGCACAACAAAAAGCATATGCTGCTATCATAAAGGATTTCATTTTTCTTGATAAGTACACATTAAAAAAAAAGAAAAGAAAGAAAGAAAAAAGAAAAAGAAAGAAAGAAAATTCATGGAAACATTTAGGACCTCAAATTTTAGGGTCTGCCAGAGTTGACAGTAGAA
Source organism: Bruguiera gymnorhiza (assembly GCA_020883675.1). Classification (NCBI taxonomy): domain Eukaryota; kingdom Viridiplantae; phylum Streptophyta; class Magnoliopsida; order Malpighiales; family Rhizophoraceae; genus Bruguiera; species Bruguiera gymnorhiza. The sequence goes on from JAIRCJ010000076.1 coordinate 1,834,625, forward strand.
ATTAAATATGTCAATACTCCAGTATAGTAGTGAAAAAAGTGGTGACACCTATGGATAGAGTTTATGTGACAAATACCTTAACCCCAGTCTCAAAAGATAAAAAAAACAATCAAACATACAATAACTCATGAAGAGTTGTTATAAAGTTGCTCTAAATATCAAAATGAATTGAAAAGTACAAATTTTTCCTTTTCTACAATGGGGTAACTAAGAACTATCTTAAAAAACAAGTTTCTATTCATGCATTATGTCCTTTATGGACATCACTCAAACGAGATTTCCTGCCTATTTGTGGTGCTGTTATCCTTATGAGGCTCAAATTCCAAAGGGATGGCATTTAACCTCTAAATGCCCATGACCTGCCATCCTAATTAATCCACTAGTGAAATTAAATTGTGCTGCAGCGGATCCCTCCCTGGAAAGGTTGGGGAATCACATATTTTTTCCAACCATGATTGTGAGAACATCGTCCACTTGAACCTGTGCTCAAATCAGTGATTAGTAGGCTAAGTCATCTCTAAAGAAATTGTACTCACTATCCTTTTCAAAAAACAAATTATCCAGACCATTGAAACGGCAATCAGCAATAACCTAACCATGACAGAATTCAAGAGCCACCTAGCAGCTTAAAAGTCAATGGACAACTCCAACAAAGAAACAGGAATATGTAAGGGCGATCAAATTATGAACGAGAAAGGAAAAAAAAAAGATGTGAAACAAACTTCAGGAATAATAAGAAGTATGGAGAAGATTGAAACAAACCTGATAATTTCAAGTATGGAACAATCTCTCTGTATCGTGCTAGAACTTCCTCAAACCCATGACAAGGTTGATGATCAGGATAAAAGCTGAATACATATTTATCACGAGATGATGCTGCCAAAACAAAAGAAAACAAGAGGGAAAATAAATCCAATCCACTAAAGAATTCAACGCAAAGTTTGTACCAGAGATCATTAAATGCACTCACCATCACCAAATCCAAAACAGGGTATCAAGTTGTCTTCATCAAAGGGAGACAAAGTGCGGCCAATAATAGAGATTGCCTGCTCATAGGGATTTGGTGAGCTGCCAATTGTATGGAGACTCCTGCGGCGAAATGAATACCTCCCTATACATTGGGACAGAATTTTTTTTTATTCCACTATTAGAATTAAGAAAATTGCAAAATTTCTGGTCACCAAAGGAAAAAAAACAGTCACCTGTCCACTCATTACTCTTAGTGAAGTCAATTCCAAGTATCAGATTTGATGATTCAAGACCAGCTTCTCTCAGTGCAGAAATAACCTGAGAATATCCCAAATTATTTCACACTAGGCACATTCTCTTGCTGTCATGTACAAAATAATCTAAAACTATATTTGAAACCCAATAAACATGAATCAAACATTTTTAGTTTGCAGATATTATTTTTTCCATTAAAATTTTGAAAGCATTGTCATTCCAATTGAGTGTCTTATTTGTCCAGTCAATGGCATTCATCTTTCATTTCAGCTTACTAGGTATAATAGTGCAAATGTATTAATGCCTTATCGTATAATATCCACTTTATGAGTCCAAACAAGTGAAATTTTTAGCCTTAACAGATTATCAATGGCTCACTCTGCTATTTCTTGTGGGCACAAGCATCCCAGGTAATCCAATCTTAGAGTTATCAATAATGTCCAAAATATGGAGAGGGCGACAACTAATTTGCATCCCACACTTCCCTGCCTTGCCCCATGTCTCATACTACTCCATTCCAAGATGAGAAAAAGGAAAACAAGAACAACAAACAAGAAAAAGGACCAGAATGGTTCCTCAAATAATAATCCAGCACCATCTCTCCAAGTTCCTCTTCAACATTGCGGGTTTATAATAATTAAACTCCATTTAGATGTTGTATTTCAACTTCACAAATGCCAAAAACCTCATTGGCCTACACCTCTGTTGCCTTCATTGAATTTTCCTACAGGAATCCTAAGAACTGAATTCCATTAAAAATGCCACAGAATGCTACCAATACAAAAAATCAGTACTGCTGGCATGATTTATGCAATGAAATAGTTTCCATATGAAGTGAGATTCATCAGTCTTTCCCGTTTTGCACAGAAACCACCTAGTCGAGACACTTGCCCATGTTAATTAAATTATCTTAGCATTGTTTTGGTGGATGGAGGATATTTTTGCTTCCCCAATCATATCTTCCTCTTCCTGCTTCTTGCAGTCCTATAAAGAGTTCTTCCTGGCCTACCCAATATGTTTCACAAGCAAACTCCAAAAGAAGCTAAAAAATTTTGATAACCAACCCAATCTCCTAGCAACTTATAGTGTATCGCCCTTACTGGGGTATGCAAGAACAAATGTCAAAAAAAAATAAAAAATAAATTATTAACAGGAATAGTGGCACACAACGAACCATAAAAGTCTCACAATTACCGACTAAACCTTAGCAACACTGCCTAGAGAGCTAGGCGCCATATTGAGCTGTCTTCTACGAAACATATATCTAACAAGAGAAACTAACAATCTGACAGAAACAGCAAGCAGACCGATACTAATATCTCGTTAACCCCAGGACCGAAAATGAAACAGAAGCTCGACATAAAAGCAGGCGAGACTCAAAATGCAAATTACCTCATCCAAGGAGTTGAAATTGTCAGCTATATAAGTGGGTCGCTGCCTGTTTCCGTACATATTCCGACTCTGAACATGGGCCATCGGATTTGAACTCCCAGCATAATAGCTTGTTGGTTGCACGTGCACAGCATCATCAGAATCACCAAAACTCGATTCTTCATTCCCCATATTCCCCCCAACAGAAAAAAGAAACTCTCTCTCCCCCTTTTTTTTCACTTTGGCTCCGTACCTGTGAGAGGAAGAGATTGCAAAGGTTGAACCTTTTTATTTGCAAGCTTTTCTTCCGTTTTTTATTTTTTGGACCTTGAAAAGTTGAGGCATGGTCAAGCCACCTTCGTTGAACTTTTGCCTTGTCGGTTTTGCATGTTCTCATTATTTTTATCGTTTATTAGTTGGACTTGCGAGTTGTGGTCTCTCTTTGCGTGTACACTATGAATTGCCTGCTTGCTTTTATAATAAGTATAGATGTTATGCATGGACAATAAACCGATCATTAAGCAAATGAATCTTACGCATTGTCGGCCTTCGTGACCTTCCCTCGCGAGTTGATTAAGCTTTCGGTGATGTGGGGACAAGTGCGGAGCATTGCATTATTGAATATTTCCTTGTATAGTATGGTATATTATATGAATATTTTTGCACGTTTTAGGGCGGGCAATCAGAGTCATACCTCGACCTCTCTCTCTCTCTCTCTGTTTTTTTGGTTGATCTATTGTATAGCTTATTAGTAGTCGTGCAAACGAATCAGCATATTCGTTAAATGTTCAATAACTCAACTCAATAAGAATTCAGTTTGTTCAGTTAGGTAAACAAATGACACTTAATATTAAGTCCAAAGTTCATTTATTGAACAAGCCAACTAAGTAAGGGCAAACTCTCATTTAATTTTGTAAACAACTTATGTAATGTTCATTAGAGGCTCCTTTAAGATGCCATGTAGCCTTGTTTAATGTATTATTTAAGTCATAGTATCAATAGCAAAAATTTTAGATTTTTAACCTCAAATCACATTTCAGCCATTGTCCCTTACAGAACCCTAAACACTTCCCTTGGTCACCCCATTTTCTGTCTCGAGTGACTTGCTCTTTAATTTGTCATTGCCCGTGAGGTTGTTGCTGCTACGCCATTCCATCATGCTAAAGATTCTCTCCGTACTCAATGTATTTCTAAATTCTTTTTTCTATTTTTAAAAGAGAACTTTTAAGATTTGATAATACATCTTTCTACTTTTTCTTTGATAATCTCCTCAAATTTTTTCTTATTGAGGAGTATATCCAAACCAATATTAAGCTTGACGTCGAGGATGGACTCGAGTCATGCAAAATAATACACGGCTAGTTGGCTAGGGGCCAGAGAAACCTCGAATATTAGCACTTCAATGACTAAATTGACAAGGAGTATAAGAGATAAGAGGTATGAACATAGTATTCAAGTTGTTATGTTTGAATGAATGTAGTTTGGTTCTATTTGTATGTCTCTGAAAAACTATAATTAATATATTTTAAACGGTGACGAGATAGGCGAGGGGTTTCGACCCTCGACACATAGGTCAGGCCAAGTGTAGACCCCTAAATGTATGATGGGGATCTTTAGGAGATTCTAACCTACCTTTAACTCGCGAAAAGGTGTTGGGGCCTGTAAGTTGCCCTAAGCCCGTAGGTCACCTCAGCATTACTAGGTCGGCTTACGGGCCTTTGGCTAGGGCCAGACAGAGTGATCATGCTTGGACCTACTTATTAATTCTTATCTTTTGTTTCTAACTTTTTTTTGCATTAAAGCCATGTATAAGTGCTCGAGGAAACCGAAAGGGGTTTAGTGACCATCGCTGTGTATTCTAGTGTGGACGAATTTATGCGTTGTATGTCTAAAGGTGGTTGCAAGTGAGTTTCTCATGATCAATTTCTGAAACGTTTTACAAAAACCTTTTTTCAGAGTTGTTAACTGAAGGCATGAAGTTGAGTTTTCCCTTGAGATACCGTTACTGAATTTCGTGCTATATATTTGTCCATGGCTATTCATGGATTCTTAGTAGTATATATAGGTTCTTATTTTTCGCTGGAGAGTTGGCCTCCTTAAATACAACCAAGCCGAGCTTAATATCGAGCTTGGACCAAGCTTGATTTTGGGATCATCAAATCTTTCCGGAAACTTGTCGCGTTCAAACTGGTCCCAAGCTTCATAAAATTTTACCAAGTCAAACTCAAGTTTGAAACAGCTGGAACTAAACTTGAGCTCAGGTATTTTCTTACCGAGTCGATCTTGAACAAGATGAAACGGTGTTATCTGCTGAATTTATGGTTGGTGTAAAATTAGAAAAAGGAAATGAAAAGGAAAATTATCAAAACTATAGAAAACTATTGCCCAATAGTGGGAAGAAAAAGATGAATTAGAGAGAAGTTACCAAAATTTCTATTACCGTATTTTATGTTTAGGACAACATTTTTCATTTTGCATCTCATGTAACTGTCAAAAACGGGAAAAGCCATCAATCCTCGTATTGAATAAAGAATAAATTTTTTGATAATATATTATTCAATATTAGGGAGTAGAATGTAAAATAAAATCGAAAAAAAAAATTGTTGAAAGGCAATATTACAACAAACCATAAAACAACTAGAGGAAGAGAGAGAGAGAGAGAGAGAGAGAGAGAGAGAGAGAGATAGACTTTGCAAGAGTATTTGTCGGCAAGAATGGAGCCCCAATCGCTATGACCAAAGCAGAGCTGGGCAATGGAGGAGTCGAATAGAACAAATTGAGACCACGCCAATCCCACCATTCCTCACTTTTTTTTTTTTTTTCCTTTCCTTTAATTTGTATTCCTTATTTTTTCCTTATGCCTCTCTTTAGAAAAATGAGAAGCCGACGAGTGAGAGAGCAAGAGGAGAGGCAAATGAGGACTAGTAAGAGAGCAAGAGAGTGAAAAAGACGGGCAGTTGGGGTGGGTTAGGGAATTAGGTTTATAAGTAATTAATACAATAATTGTCTAAATTGCACCTTTAAGAAAATATTATATAATTGTTATATGAAGTATAAGACAGTGAATTATTAATTAAAGTGGGGACGAGGTCCGGGTCTAGGCAAGAATTTTAAATACTATCTTGTCTTCATGCCCATTAAAACAAATCCCCCATCAATTACCTTTTTGTATACATATTTCAACGGTTGCCCTTATCCCTACCTATTTTATATACAAGTTTCCCCTCCCTACACCCCTTACACTGATATATTCAAATGACTGGGAAGCTTTGCCAGTTATTTATTTGTCTATGGACTAGTCCCCAACCTTTATTTATTTATGGTGATCATAAAACTCACACCTACTGTAGCATCCATACACAAGAAAACGAATCAGTTTGAAGTGTTGTGTTTGAAGACAATTGATAGAAAAAAGGTTACCAAATTTCATTTTTAAAATGGAGGAAGCATGCAACGCTATTGAACGTTGTAATCACTACAGTCACAATGTCACTGTAGCAACAACTGAATAACTTGCTAAAGTATCAGGTAGGGATGAACTGGGCTCCAGCTAAGTCTAGGTCTTAAGCCCAAGCCCTACTCGACAAGGAAAAAAAAAAAAACCTTCAGATATGGTAGTGTATGATTTTATCCATTAAAACAAATATTTGTGAGTTTTTTTTTTTTTTTGAAATAATTAGTATGATTTTTTATTTATTTATATTTTTGCATATAGATTTTTTTTAATGTTATATTTATACATATAAATATGTCCTTTTGAAAAGTTTTTGTGAATTCATCTCTAATAGCTCCTTGATCTCCAGTGGAGAAGGGGATGAGATTCTAAAGCCGCTTCTTATAGGAGGCACAATGAGAAATTTTTTAGGCTTAAGGGCGGAGCCTTGCTTTTACTAGTCAAAAAGCTAACTAATTCTAAAAGACATTGAAAAGAAATCCACAAAAGAATACTTGAGAAATCTATTTGCTATGTTTTAAGATTTCCAAGAGGGGGTATTTAGAACAAATGGGGTAAAGATCATGAGAATGTAAGATCATCGTGAATGTACATTGATATGTGAGATCACTAGTTTAGAGTTAATTTTAACAATGTTTGGGAAATTAACATTGTTTTGGTTGGTATAGAAACAAAAAAAGTACTACATCTTAATTTTTTATTGTAATTACAACAATGTCTTTGTAGTATAATAACCTATTCCATATATACTCGCTACCGCCCAAGTTGTCACGTTAGATCAGCTGCATGTGTCAAAACTGGGGCGCTAGTGTACAGGTGATTAGCCATATAAAATCAGGTAACGCGTTGAGAATATCAAAGCAGTCTTCCATAAGATATCGGTTGAAGAACCAGTACGTGACTTTAACTGTGCATTTGAATGTGCATTAATGCTAGTGGGATTCAGCCCAATGGACGCACGTAGGAAGTAGTAACGGAAGAATTTTCAGCCGAATTAATCAAGATCAAAGGAACCATCGACAGGGAATGAGGATAAAATGTCATGTGTACTAACTTATTATGGAAGGAAGAAAGGGATATATAAGGAACCTGAGTATGGGACCAAGCTATAAGTAATCTTAGACTCCATTGAAGAAGAGTACCTACGCCAACTCGTCTCTATGGCTAGACCATCAAATTTCCTTTTCTCTGCATTTTCCTTGGATTTAGCTTAGACTTAGTTGTGGCTATAGTTTCCTGCCCTAGATCCTCAAGAACCCGACTCGTCAGTTTCTTTAATAGTTTATTCCTTTTCCTTTTCTTTCTAGCATACTTGATATCTTTAACTCTCTTTGTAGGTCCTTAGCCACACCTCCAAGTTCTTAGTCCCTATAGATGGACCTCCTTGTGAGGTTTTTCACGTAATCTCTTGGGTTTTAGAGTGTCGCTAGCATAGGTTTGGTGCCTCGTAAAACCTTGAGTGGTTACGTAATTAAGAAATTCTTTTCTACAACTTCAACTTAACCGAACTTGAAATCTGAGCAACTAAAGTTGATCCCCTGACACCTTTTCTTATCAATTTGATGACCTGAAGGCCTCCTACGTCCAAGGCTACGTGGCTTCTAGTAACTCCAATTGCTTGCTCAATACATATACTCGGGTTCATTCCAAGCTTCCCTTTATTAGATGGAATGCGCACTCAAGAGTTAAGTCCCTTGCTTGCTCGTGAATTGGCGTCCCCCTCCATAGATTGGCTCAGCTTCTTCAAGTAATCTACTGTGCAACTCAAAGTTAGGGCAAGTTAGATAGCTTTTCCTTAGGGTAATCAGCTACCCTCCTCGACTCCCGACCAGCCTTACTTCAATTGACCAACTCCAAGCTCCACACCGGTCAACCTCCTCCTTAAATCACATCAAATTGAGTAGAACCCAAATACGCAGTCGTGGCCTCTGGCACAACATAGTTTAGGTCTTTCAATCCTTTTTTCACATTTCTTGACAAGTGTTGGAGCAAATACCTATCCTTTTAAATATAAATTTCTAATTGTAACCGCCCATCACGAGATCATGAATAGCGAATTCTCCGAGGATAGGTATGCTCTTTGTAAGAATATGAATGGTGACTTCATTAAGGTAGATACATGAACATATTGAAAGCTGAAGAAAAGGGCCGCTCTTTTGCCCTAGAAAATGCGTTGTGTTTGCCCTCAATAATTCATCTTACCAGATTGGCTTCTAAATGATTCTGAAGGCTGACCACTTTCTATGGCAAGTACCAGGTCGATCAAGATCAGTTGCTTGCGGCTGCCACTATAGTCTGTAAAGTAGCTTTCCAACTGATAGTACAACCACTAATGGTAAAAACATAACAAGTAAGTGATCTTCTCTTATCAAGGTCTCCAACAAAATTGAAATCAACAAATCCAATGATCCCATCTCTAAGTCTCTTAAACTGAAAATAAACATCAGTAGTGCCACACAAGTAGCTGAAATCCATTGAATTGCTTTCCAATGCTCTTTACCAAGATATGTCATGTATCTATTAATTGCACTGACAACATTTGATAAATTTGGATGCATACAAATCATAGCATACATGAGAGATCCTATTACACTAGAGTATGATACTTGTGACATATAATGAACTTCATCATTTGATTATGGAGATAAAGTAGATGAAAGTTTGAAATGTGTAGCAAATGGAATACTAATAGGGTTGGCATTCTACTTATTGATCTTATGAAGAACTTTTTTAATGTATCCTTTTTGACTTAAGTATAGTTTCTCTGCCTTTCTATCTTTTAAAATATCTATAACAAATATCTTCCTAACTGTTCTTAAGTTTTTCATCTTAAACTCCATACTAAGTTGAGCTTTGACCTTTCTTATTTCTCTTTTATATTGGTTATTATCAATATATCATTAAAATATAAGAGCAAATACACAAATGACCCATCATCATATGTCTTAAAGTAGACATAACTATCATAACTACATCTTCTAAAACTATTATTGGTTATAAACAAGTCAAACCTCTTTACTAAGTGACTGTTTCAAGCTATAGAGAGAACCTTTTAGCAAGCACACATAGTCTTCCTTTGCTAAAACCACAAAACCCTTTAGTTACTACATATAGATGTTCTCCTTAAGTTCTTTATGTAAAAAAGTTGTCTTTATTTCTAACTGTTCAAGCTCAAAATCATATATGAACACAAAACCAAGTAAGGTTTGGATCAAACTATACTTTATAACTAGAGAAAACACAATTGTGAAGTTTACACTTATAATGTGACTATAACTCTTTCAACTAGCCTTGTCTTATACTTGATTTCTTCAATTCCTAGTGTACCTTTTTCTCCTTTTGAACACTTATTTACAATGAATAACTTTTTTATTCTTAAGTAATCTCATTATATCCTATGTGTCATTCTTATAAAGAGATTCCATCTCTTCCTACATGTCAATCATCCATTTACTAGAGTCCTTATAACTAATTACCTTTAAGTATATAATAGGTTTTTCACTGGAATCAATACCTTCAGCCACATTTAAAGCATAGGCAACCAAGCCTCAATATACCTATATGGTGGTCAAATTTCTTTTATAGGCCTATCTTTAATAATAAAATACCATAATGGTGCTAATGGTGATAAGGGAGCAATATCACCTTGCATCTTTGAGCTAGATTAAGGTATGGAATTTACTATAAATCTTGTACTAATCTTAAATTCCACCTATGTATTTGATTTATGTTGACTTGTATCATCAGAATTTTTAAAAGGCAAGTTAGTAAGTAAACCAATTTCATTAAAAATTACATTCCTACTAATTATGACTTTACTGATTTTTGGACACCATACTTTATATCCCTTAAAACTAGACTTATAACTAGGAAAGATACACTTTCTAGATCTAGGTTTTAGCTTTCTATTATCAATATGAGCATATACAAGACATCCAAAGATCTTCTAATCAAAAATAGTTTGCAAAACTACTAGACCATACCTCTTTTAGAGTCTTTTTGTTAATAGTATTCAATGGAGATTGATTCACAAGAAAACATGTCATAATAGTAGCCTTGGCCCAAAAAGACTTAGGTTAACTAGACTTAAAAAACATACAATGTAATTTCTTAGGCAAAGTCTTGTTCATTTGTTCTATAATGTTGTTTTGTTACAGAGTATTAGGAATTATTAGATATCTTAAAATTCCTTCTATCTTGCAAAAACTATTCAACTCAATAAGACAAAACTCCAAGCCATTATTAGTGTAGAGATGCTTTATTTGCTTCCCTATCAACTTCTTAATCATGGTTAACTTTTACTTGAATGTAACAAACACATCACTCTTTTACTTTAAAAAGAACACCCAAACTCTTTTGGAGAAGTTATCAATGACAATTAGCATATATCTAGAACCAACCTTAGAAGGCACCTTAGATGGGCCCCAAAAATTTAAATGTAAATAATTAAGTGTCCCCTTAGTATTGTGAAGGCACTCTCTTTTGCTTCCCAAAAACGTAGTGGTCACAAAACTTCAATTCAGTAGTATTATGTCTATCAAAAAGACTTCTTTTGCCTAGTTCAAACATCTCATTCTCACTTATATGTCCCAAATGCATATGCCATAATTTGGTAACATCTTCATTGAACAAAGGAGTAGTGACAATCGTTTCACCCATAATTGAAGAACCTTACAAGACATAAAACCTAACATAATTTTGTTGTCCTTTCATCACAATAAAAGCCCTTTTGCTAATTTTTAGGACTTTACTTTCACCAGTGTACTTGTACTTATTTGAATTAAGAGTACTCAAAGAGATAAGATCATGCTTTAGGTCTGAAACATGTCTTACATCTCCAAATGTCCTGACAAAACCATTGGACATTTTAATTTTAATTGTTCTAATGCTACCTATCTTACCAAGTGTGTTATTTCCGAGTAACATAGCACCTTAGACATTGTCTCATATGTTGAAAACCAGTGCTGATTTGGAAAAATATGAAACGTGTAACTTGAATCAAGAACCCAATGCCCTTGAGGTTTAAAGTTAGCATCAAAAAAAGATAGAAGTTCTTTATCATTGGAAACATTTGTTGTAACACTAATTGTATCGTAGCTTTTTGATTGTTTTTCCTTCTAATTAAAAGTAACTTTTTAATTCTTATTATGTAACTTATAGCATTTATCTTTAATGTGCCTCCTTTTTTTTATAATAGTTATCGGTCTTATTTTTATTTTTTGACTTCGATTTACCTTTTCCATCTCTAACAGAATTCCTTTGCTATGATCTCCTTTAAACAACAAGGCCTCTGCTTAAGCTTCAAATCCAACCATAAGCTATTTAATTTTCTCCTTAAAGAATAAAGCATTATATACTTCATCTAGAATAAGAGTATCACGACTATATAAAATAGTATCTCTAAAAGTCAAATATGAAAAGGCAATGAATACAATAGAATCAACACTTTATCTTCTTCATCATACTTAACCTTCATATTCTTTAAATTAGATATTATTTCCTTAAAAATAGTTAAATGGTCTTCAATAAAGGTACCTTTTGTCATACAATGAGAGTATAATTACTACTTCAGATGCATCTTCATTATATAAAATTGCTTTAATCTTAACCATAATGCAATAATTGATTTCTTCTTCAAAACATCATGTAGAATTTGATTAAATAGATGTAGATGAATTTGAGATAAGGCCTTTTAATACATTGTTTTTCCTCTAGTGACAAGGACAAAGGCATCTTGTCAAACCCTAATAGTGCATCATTAAAATCTAGCTATATAATATAGTTTGCATTTTGACTTACCGTAGCAAAAATCTATTGATGCAATCTAAAATTGGAATATTGTATCTCATATTTGTCATTGCATATATCAAATTTGGTGTTGCTTTAATACTAGTTTGAAACTAAAAACCAAACTCAAATAACAATAAAAAATAAAAAACATGAAATTGAGAATATATAAAATTTATATGGAAAACCCCAAATTAAGGAAAAACCATGGGCAAATATGAGGAAATTCACTAACTTGAAGGAGTAAAGAGGGATCATTTTAAGCAACTTATTTACCCTAATAAAATACATATGTATTTATATGGCTGTACAAAAAACCCTAAGTTCAAATATAACTAGTCTATACTGTAAGCTCTTCAAATTAGACCAAACAAAATTTAAGTCACCAAAAACATCATCTAATCTCAAGTTTTCATCTTGTAAGGGAAAGAAAAGGTCATAATTCTTGGTCATTCTCTACCTTTTAGCGTGGTAGAAACATTTTATCTTATCATACACCTAAGTAGTCTTTCATAAGTGCTTTGATGTTACCTTATGTTTTTGTATTCAATAGGCTTCTGACTTATTTTTAGAAGTAATCGATAGAATCAACTTGAATTTTATAATAGCTAGGGGAAGGATGCTTCACCATTTACAAAGAAAGAAAAACATATGTTCTTATCTTTCTCATTGTAAAATCCAAGCTATTAGCTTGGCAACAACAATTTGGAAGGCTAGTGACTTTATGATATAAGGACAACCTATTAGTGGATGAGAGAGACATTATATATGTGATACAATGAAACATCGCATTAAGTAACCACCACTCTATCCTTAATTTGAGCTTTAACACCAGTGGTTGCTACATTCTTGGATTTTTTCACATTAGTCTTAAAGGTAGTCATACATGGGGTAAATAAGAGCGTAGCAACCACCAACGTTAATCTAGGTTGACCCATTCCCACCACTAAAAAGGGTTGACTTTTTGAATCATCCTAAGGCCTATCCAACATGATGTATCACTAAGGGTTGAATAATATGTATTCGCAAACAAAAGAGATTGATATTTTCCTCTTACTTTTCATATGTCAATATATCAATTTTTAATAAAGTCTTTAATAATGTTTTCTCAATACCAAAATAATAAAAAATTTGTACTTAAGAGGAATAAGATATGCTATAATACTTATTTAGTAACATAAGTAAGGGACCAAAAGCCCTAACCCTAGCTAAATGAGAGGCCATAACCATAAAATTGGGCTTAACCCCTCATGATACTAGTGATATGTTCATCTTAACAACAAATTTAATATTAATTATTTGATGTGGTACATATCTTTATATAATATTGTAGAGATAGGCTAGCTCTGCTCTTATTGAAATTGCATATGAAAGGTGTTTATGGGATTACTATAAGAGGTCAATCTAGGTAGTTTAAAGTGCTTTGAGACAATTTGAGGGCTTTGAGATGATTGATCCTAATGGGGTAAGCATGAGATAAATCTCTATGCACTTGTGGGGGATGGACTGTGAGGTGGACTAAGAACTATAAAAGGTGGTCCTAAGGAAGAGAAAACCAACTTGTCCTAACTTCATGTCCCATAATAGACTCCTTTAAGAATTGTCCAAACTTGTGGTAGGGAAGATTAATTTGTCGGGAAGTCATAAAGTGGATTGTGAGCATATATTCCATTTAATAAAGGAAAGATTGACAAAAGCTTTAACACATATACTAATAAGTAAAAGGCATCATAAGAAGGCATGCAATGATGAGTGTGTGTGGCCCTCAACTTGCTAGCTTAATAGACAAAGGAGCTAGTGGATTGACCTTGGTTATTAAGAAGTTAATATCACTTGAGTTAAAATTGTAAAAAAAAAACATTCAATTTTTATAACTAAAGGTTTTATAAGATATTAGGATGATATATGTGCCTTACTAGTGTCTAAGAGCTCACATGAAAATGCTTATAGGATGATACATTTAGTGGATTGTAAATGTGTGAGAGGGGATAAAGAAGGGCCTTATAAGGTGGTTCAAGGATATCAAACATGTAAAAGAGAAAAGGGGATGAATTGGCTTATAATAAGATTCACTCATCAAGTTCTCAAACATATAAAGAAGGGAGTTACATTTACAATTAAATTTAAGAAAAATGTAGAGAAAAAGAAATTTAATTGTGTAGTGATGAAAACATAACTTGTCTTTTTCTTCAATGGGATTTGATGGTATTAGTAACTTAATCCTAAGCTTTATTTTTTGGATATTCCTTTCAAAATTTCACAAGTTAAAAACACGTGGTGCTTGATCCGTATTATCTACCTATGATTCCTTTAACTAGATTGATTCATTTCAAATGTCCTTTGTTAAAGTCCCTACACCCGTTCATTGATTTGGATTTGACTAGCATTACTAATGCTTATTTAAACACATAATCAAAACCTTGTGTATAACTAGCTAACACTTCAATAGATGTCTTATGACTAATTAGTTCATTTTTCTCTATGGCCAATTTTATATGACCAATTACTAATACACTCATGTTACGATAGATCTTGTGGCGACGGGAAAGCTCGGAGGATACGAAAGTAGGGAGTGTTTGAGTATTGTAGTGTAGGTATGTTGACTTCGGAGTCACCACTAATAATTTAGGTGTGACTATAGCGCCATAAGTGACTCAATCTATTTTTCCAAGATTCATTAGAATTCGAGAGTACAGTTACATGTGACAAAAACTACTACTAATCCAAATGTCCATCACAAGTGATTATATCGTGATTCATTTACTTTTATTTTTATACTTTTCTTGTCAATACTTTATTTATGTTTTCTCTCTTTTTTAATTATTTTTATTATTTTGTTTTTGAGGAATTATGGTAATTTTATATTTATAGACTCATATAAAATATCTTAAATTAGTACTATCATTGGGAACTTTGCATGCCTTTTTTATTTTTCTTTTTCCTTTTTTTTTTAGTTTCCTTTTTTCTTTTTCTTTTTTCTTTTTTTTCTCCTTTTTCTTTTCTTGTATTTTTCTTTTTCTTTTTCCTTTTTTTGACTTTTTTCTCTTTTATTTTCTTTCTTTTCTTTCCTTTCCTTTCTTTCTTAGCTTTAAACCCCTCCCCTTAGTTTCTTTATCTAAAAAAAAAAAAATCAAAGCTTTTCACCTCTTTACATAGACTATTCAAATGGTCATTTTTTTTTTTACATTTTTTAGCTTTAAAATACCTTAATTATAGTTTTTAGATATGATTTATAGTGGGAAAATCAAGATTTAGCCTTAAAAGCAATTTTTTGGCTAAATTTTGAACTAAGTATTGTAAAGGGTAAGAGAGCATCAATTGGTAGTGACAAGGTGTTGCCAACCTTTGACCAATGCATGAAGGGTGTCATTGGGTAAATCAAAGCTTGTTAAGTTTGTTGATGTCAATTGTGTGCAGTGATGGTGGTTGGAATTGATGCATGCAGCAAGGGAAGTGAGCTATAACATCGAGCTTCGAGGCAACTTTTGCCACTATAAAGGGCCCTATTTGGCATGTGAAAGGCATCATTCAACAAATCAGCATCACACACATTGAATGACGTTGGTTTTGAGTCAATGTGACATTGATCAGTAATGCGTGTGGTGGCAAATGATAGTCAGTCTTGAGTTGCTCACCAGTTCATGGGCTTCAGAGTCTCTTTTCATCATACGACTTTTGGTGGTATATAGATTGATACAAGAGGATTCGTTAGTGACATTATTGCATTTCTTAACAGTGGCTATCGACAAGCTTCTAACAAACTTCTTCAAGATAGAATGCCTAATTTTGGGTTTCTTTTCACCTCTTTCACTTTTTTTTTTTTGTTTCTTGGTGGTTTTTTCTTTTTTTTTTTTCAATTTTCTAAGCATATGCTAATGCATAAAAAAACAGGTGTAAAAAAAGAAGCACCACAACTTAAGATAAGTATTTTCCTAACCAATTTTTATGATTGTATGTGTGTGGTTATGTGCTAAAACGCTCTTGTTCATGAGTGATTTGTCTTCTATTGAGTGATTACTATCTTTTTTTATGACAAATTAATTGTAGATATGTACTTAATAATCACTGGTGAAACAATGTCCATTAATTGGACCTCTAACTTTTAATACTTGGTTTTAATTTCATTTTTTAACATGATTATGGTTTCAAGCATAATTTGAATCAACTATATGTGATTATGTCCTTAAAATTAAAAAAAAAGAAAAGAAAAAAGAAAGAAAGAAAGGAAAATTGCAAAGGTCTCATAATCTTATGATAGGTACCTTTGTTGTTAACATTATTGGTCAAAAATTGTAACTCGTTCTCTTAGGTTGTTATTTGTACACATTTTAGGTATGTGGTAGAAGACTCTTTCTTATTCCCTTTGTCTTCCTTAAATGCTTCAAAAGTAGGGTTTTTGATGATTTTGTTAGCCTTCAAAATGTCATTGCCTCTCTTTGTCTCATAATTATAATTAATACTCTCTCTCTACTAGGTTGCCCAATTTTTTTTTTCATCCTTTAATTAATGTTGCCCCTTTTTTAGTGGATTTTATTTGATATCAATTGTTGATCTTTAGTTGCTTTTTATTAGACAATTGAGATTATTTCTGCACATATTTAATATTTTATAGATTTTTGACTTATAGGATTTGCACTTAGATTAGGCTATTGGGTTTTAAATAAGGGGTTCAACTAATACTATTACTTAGCTTAGGGTCTTTAAGAAGGATGAGGGTTTAGGGTCTTTGAGAAGGAGAGGGCTTGGGGTCTTTGTAAAGGGGAAGACCTCTTTTATGGTTTAATGATGCAGTATATACCTAAAAGTAATCTTTTTTCACTTTGAGTTTAATATGATGACCATAAAGGTCGTCAACTCTTCCTTTTAAGGGTGAGACATATATTATATATCAAACTTTTAATTATATATTGGACACTACTAGTAATTTAATTATTATTTTATTTTTCATTCTTTTCTTTATTTTTCTTACATCTTTATTTATTTATTTTTTGTATTCAAATAAATAATTTACAATTTAAGTTAACAAAATTAATCTCTCACAAAAGTAAGCAAATAGGATAGATAAAATAGAAATACAACCATTAGTGTGCTTAGACACATATGGCTAATCTAGCATGACCCACTTATGTAATAAAACATTGTATTACTATTTTTAATTAGGTAATCTAGATATAAATTAGTCAAAGTATTAGTTCCACTTAATAAAAAAAAGTTAGAATTTTTTTTTTTTGAAATTTTAGTTTTCTCATCTAAAATTGCTAAAAGTGGTTTTAATAAGTGCCCAAATTATGCTAGGTATGAATGGGGATGGCCCTAACATCTTAGAAAGTTAATTCAATTTTAGTTAAAACTATATATCCCTATCTTTAATGATAAATTAAATATTAAAAGTTTAATTGAAGTAGAAAAGTTTTCAAATTACATAAAGATACTTAAGGAATAAAAATTTGGATTAGTAATTTGTTGGTTAAAAGGAGGAGTGTCTACTTAATGGGAATAAACAAAGACCAAAGGATTAGAGAAGAAAAAGTTCTAGTTAGAGATTGATATAAAATGGAATGACTTTTGAGGGCAGTGTTTCTTCCTCCAAATTATTAGTATATTCTTTTCAAATAATATCAACATTGTAACCAAGACAATTAGTCAATTCATAAGCACTTAATAAAATTTTTCAGATTGTTTAAAGTTAATTCAATTTTAGTTAAAACTATATATCCCTATCTTTAATGATAAATTAAATATTAAAAGTTTAATTGAAGTAGAAAAGTTTTCAAATTACATAAAGATACTTAAGGAATAAAAATTTGGATTAGTAATTTGTTGGTTAAAAGGAGGAGTGTCTACTTAATGGGAATAAACAAAGACCAAAGGATTAGAGAAGAGAAAGTTCTAGTTAGAGATTGATATAAAATGGAATGACTTCTGAGGGCAGTGTTTCTTCCTCCAAATTATTAGTATATTCTTTTCAAATAATAGATTGCAATAAGTCTTGAGATACCTTAATAGATTGCAACTAACTATCTAAGATAAAATTGGAGTTCAAATCTTGCTAAACATATTTGAGACCAACAATATGACATTAAAAGTTTAAATGATGTTACAAGAAAAGAATAAGGCTAAATCTTTTTATAAATTATATGTTAATTCTAATAAATTTATTGTAAAGAAAGAAAAATGGAAGGATTAAGGCCAACTAAAAAAATTGCTAATTGACAAAATCATAAACAAATAGCTACTTGCTACAAAAATTGTAATCTAGAGTGTTAATCCTTATAAGAAGCCTATTCTTGTTAAGCGCTACAAAAGTAATAAGGTAAGCCATATGATTTCCCACATCAAAAGACAATGAATATAGTAAAGTTAGAGGGAGTAGCTAGAGTTGAAGATCATGAAGTCTATTACTTTTGAGATGATAAGAAATATAAGTATATGTGGTGAAAAAACTAATGCTAGCTTTTAAGTAGAATAATGATATTTGATGGAATAAGCTATTCCATATTAGGTGCACAATTAATAATATTTTATTTGATTTGATCATTAATAGTGATAACAATAAAATATTATTCGGAAAGAAATTATTAAGAAATTGCATATACTAGTGGAGAAGCACCCAAGTCCATATACTATTAGATGGAATAAAATATTGCAAGAATCTAAGTGACAAAACAATGTAAGGTTTTTGTTGGTCCTTAAAATAACCTAAAAAGGGAGTGAATTAGGTTGACTTGTTTTGATTACTCAATTCACACTTAATCCCAACTCCAAATAATAATAAGAAGAAAACCAATAATAATAACAAAGAAGGAATAACAAGCAAGCAATACAAAATTCTTAAAATTGTTTTAAATTTTACACTTATTAACACTACAAAATAATACTTTGACATGGAATTAAGTCAATAATAAAAATAAAGTCACAACTCTTTTTGTTAATAAGTGAAATAGATAGATATAATTGAATAGTAAAAATTAATTGAATCAAAATGGAATCAAAAGTTAAAACAAAGTAATAGAGTTTACAAGTTGGTAAAGAATAATTGAACCAAAGAGAATCAAAAAGTGAAAACAAAAGAATAGATTTGATAGCTGAAATCCTTTTACCAAAGTCAAGAGGCTATAGGAAGGATGAGACCCTCTCTTCTTTTGATTATCTTTCTGTGGAAATTAGAATGCCTTACCGTGTCAAAAGTGGGGCTCGAGGCAGGCCGATACTCGGGTAATAGCCTTCCTGATTTGAAACGCACGCCGCAAGCATTACATAGTGTCTTTGGACCCCAAGGACCAACCCTCCATTGAGGTGTCTTGTCGGCTTTGCAATGGCTGCACATCCTCTTCGTCGTCATGTAATCCAGCGGTTTATTTTGATCATCTTCCGAGCCAAAATTCCACAACCATTGCTTTTGCTGCTTCGAGTTCAACCCGCGCTTGCTTCTACGTTTCTTCTTAGTGAGCAAAACATTGGATTCGATTCCCTCTAATCTATTGTTGTTTATAAAGTTGATGCAATTCTCTATTTTACCATCACCGATATAGTTGGTGAAATAATATTGCTTCTTGTCCTTGTTCTCTACCTTCTTCTTCTTCACCGTGTTATTGATCTCTACATTGCCAAGACATTGCTGCCGCTTGTCCTTGTTCTCCATGTTAGCAGTGCAATAATAATCCCTGGGCGGAGATTGTAATTTCTGTTCAGCTTTCTGCTCTTGGGGCCGGGTACAATCATCGGAAAAGAGATCATCGAAGTTAATATCTTCCCAGGCAACTACTGTTTTACTTTCATATTGTGGGTATTCCAAGCCCACCACAGGTTTAGGCTGCGGTGGGACGTTCGACTTCAACACCGGATCACCGAGAGAAATCAGGCCAACGGGGAAACTGGTAGTAGGATACAACTGAATTTCGCCAATTGGATCAGGTGGAACAGCCAGCGCTTGATTCAAATAATAATCCAACTCGTCGTCGACTTCTGCGGCTGGAGGGTCCCCAATCTTCCATGCACACGATTTATAATCACCGCACATTGGTACAATACTTAAGATTAACGAGTAGAAGAAACAATTTGTTTGGAGGGAATATAACAGGGACTTCTCTTTTAGGCTCGGCATTCGCTTCGCAATCGAATCCGTTCTCACATGTCATGTCCCACAGAAGAGTAGGATTTATTATCGCGCGAGTTACTCCAATGGGTGTTTCTGTGTGCCAGTCCGACACGGATTCGAAAACCCACTTGCATCGGGAGTCTGCTCCTGCGAACAGAGGTTCTCCGCCGGGCAACCAATCGCGTGGCAACAAAGCTGTGTTGTTATCAAACATGTAACCTGTTGCCGTCCGCGTGCAAAACACAAACAGCCCATGCAGTGGAACTCTTAGCACGAGGCCGTCAAATGATCTAGGCTGATGACTTTTATTACCAAAGGGAGTGTCGATGCCCACGACTGGACTCGATGCGATCCGTCGCAAAAACGTCGCACACTTGGCTTTCATCCATTGGTTAGAGCACGTGTGGTTTGTGCTCAATCAATCTCTCCGAGCTTATCGAGCTGGACCGGCAACTTCCTATCTAAGCCATGTCGGGTGTACTTCGGCTCTCGTTGTTGCCTTCCGTCCTTGGCAGCTTTAAAAGTTAGGATTAGGATAAATTACATGTTTTATTATTTATTGTTTATAATTAAATTATTTAATTTTAACTTTTATGTTTTTTAATTTGACTACTTTATTGCAGTATTAAGTAGAAATTTATCCATTATTAAATTTAATTTTTATTAGAGTGTTAAAAGTAAAGTTAATTCAAATTTATTTAAAATTTGATTTAATTTAAAATATGATGTATTTTAAAAATAAATTGATTCAAATAATTTAAATTTAAAGTAACTCAAATTCAAATATAGTCGATTCAATTAAAAAAACATAACTTTTTCTCTTAAAAATAAATATTTTTTTTTTTAAAATAATATAAAAGGTTTTTTATTTAATTTTTTTTATATTTTTACTTATTACTTTATTTATATATAAATAAGTATATACACTACTTCATTTTTATATATTATACAAAAATATATATAATTCATTTAATTTATATAGTTTTATATTTATTTTAGATATTAATTATTTTATATTAATATTAGATCTTTTCATTTTATATAATTATCTACTTTTATTTTTTTATATTTATAGTATTTTAAAAATTTTATTCATATATATAAATATATATTATATACGTATATGTATACTGTATACACATATATACATAATTAAAGTAAAAAAATAAAAATAAATAATAAATAATAAATTAAAAAAAGAATTATATAAATTATCTGCCAGTATATTGTTTCGTATCTTCCTTGGTAACTCCAAATGTTAGGATATTGCTTCTCGTCTTCCCCTGTTCTAACACGAGGTTTTTTCAAGGGAAAGACTTCGAAGAAGGGAAAATTCTTATTGCAAGAGCTATGAGTTTTATGCTTTTGCACAAGAGATTATTACGAAGATACAAAGCACCCTCTTCCCTATTATACAAAAGGTTGGAAAGGTCAGGTGTCATGTCTAGTAGAGTTTCTAACTTATTATTGAAGTGTTAGCACGGGGACAAAGAAGCCCCTAGATGTCGAGAGTCTTTCTGGGTTCCCACAGCAGCTGTAGGCATGACAACAATTTTGATTCGAATCGTGATCGGACCGAGTTCGAATCGAAATGGGACCGAGCTCAAACCAGGACCAGTCTCTCTGATTCTGGTTTTGACTGGCATTGGACAGGGATTGTTCACTTAAGGTTCATCCTTTTTTAGAACTGAATGAGGAGAGGAATCAGACCGAGAGAGAAGGTTGGAATCAGCGATTGCAGGAAACTGAAAAGAAATAGTGGTTGTTCCCTGCAATGGTCGTTTACCGTTATCAATGGTCAAAATGCCCCTTTCCCGAGTTTTTTTTTTTTCAAAAAAATAAATAATCATATAAATAGTACAAACCTCCATTCCCAATTTACACCAATTATCTAATCCTCGCACTCACTCCCTTAAATCTCAATCCTCTCAATTTTCTATTAATTGCAAGGGTTTTTTTTTTTTGAAAAAATAGACTCTAATTTATCAATATAATTTTATTTAAAAATTTTACAATATAATTTATATTTTCTTATTCCTTTTTCTCCGTTTCAAAAACACCAATACTCTTATTTTCAAATTTATGTTACTCGAGTTTTAAATCAATAGAATTTCGGGTCATTTTGGATTCCAGTTGTTTGAATCTCCAATTATTTCAATTTTAGATATTACGGGTCATGGACAGATGTAGCTGGGATTAGGGGGCAGTCACCGTTATATATTTTTTAGGTATAAAATTGTACAAAATATTTTCCCAAATTAGCCTGTTCCCATAACTTTTTAAACCTATTAGTGTAAATTTTTTCTTATTCTTGATATAGCCCGCACTCATTTTTCAAGTATTATTATTTTTTAATAAAAAACTATAGATAATAAAAAATAAAAAAGAAAGAGAAAAGACAAATAAGTAAGTCATATTTCTACGAGAGTTTTTGTTGTAGACTAATGCAATTTATCCTTATTTTCCAAAAGTGCGTATAAACAAGAGGCCGTACGGGGATAAAAGAAATTTTAACTCATTTGCTTGTTAACTATACTAACTGCTTAGGCTAAAGAAATGAGGCTCAAATAAGATTTGATCCAATCCAATCTTAATTTCAAAATTTTCTATCCAAACTTGATTATGAACGTAAAAATAAAATTTAAGAAAAATCAAATCACGTTTGATCGTTACTTTATATATAAAAAATATATATGATAGTATAAAAAATAAAAATATTATTTACAAATTTTCAGAATATGAAAATTTAGAAAGGATAATTGCCATATTTATTATTCATAATAACTATTTAATATTATTTTTAACATATATATTATTTTTATTGTTATATTTATGGAAGATATATTTGTCCCGCCCTAATACTTTTCTACGGATGCGTCACCATTTAGGTCTAAGAGTCATTGACAATTGCACTCAATGTAGTTTAAGACAATTGCACTCAATGTAGTTTAAGTCAAATTCCAGATAAAATAAACCAAATTACTTAGATCAGATTAGTCTTTTGTCACTTTTACGTATTAGTGGATAGCAGCGCATGAAGCTAAGAGCCATTATATTTTGTTCCATTATTTAAAAAATTGTATTTTTATTATTAGGTTAAGTATATCAGCCACGTTATGATTACGAAATGTCGAGAGAATCAATTTCATAGAAGTTGGTCGAATTCAAAAAGTCACTCATGAAAAAACTTTATGACCTTAACGATCCTCCTAAAGCTAACTTATAAATTCATATATAATTTTTTTTTTCTAACAAAAGATAAGTTTGAATTCTTGGCATCCACCTACGAGAGAATCTACCATCTTAAAACTAAGTCACTTGAGCTAACTACAAAAGTTAACAAACTTATAGTTCTTTGGCAACTTATATATTGGCTAATGCATTGGAAACCAAAATGAAGGTTTTCTCTCCAAAAACTGAAGCCCCCTACCCCCTACCCCCTTCCCCTTCGATGGAAGAAGACCCTGCCTGTGTGCTATCAGCAGAGGAGGCAGGTCTCCTAGATCGTAGTACTGAGAAGAAAAATTGAGAGTCCAGTGGTGACTCGATTGACACAACCATGGCAGAGAGTCTTGATACCATTCCGGAAGACCTTATAATTCAGTGCGCATCTCAAACCCTCGAGTGGGGAAATTTAGTCCTAGGATGCATGCTCAGAAACGTGGAAGAAGAGTGGCACAGAAGGGGCCCAAGGGGAAGACGAATAAAAAGAAAACCATCACTAATCATAATTCAGTTGCTGAAGGCTCACCATTTGCGATCTTGGATCAAGATGATAGCAGTCATAGTAGGCAGGTTTTTGGTGATCTTGTTGTTGGTCGGATATGGCGACAAAATAATTGTTTGAATGTTAATGGGGCTCCTGGTGACAGTGTATCCTCAGGGTCACAATTTGGAAAAAAAGAAAAAGCAGATTATGGCAACACAATCAGCGAAGTTAGTGGATACTAACGCCTCCTTTGTTGTTCTTTCAAAAAAAAAAGATATAGATATGGAAACCCCAACTTTCAGGAACCAGTCACCGAAGCAACTCCCAAGCTCGAAGTGTCCAACTTACCGCAGGGTACCGACGGCCTTGCGTAAGGGCTCTATGGAAAATAAAAGGAGGATTCACTATCAAAAGCAACAACTTGATCCAGCTGTAAAGGAGCCCATTCCAGCCATACCAGGTCTTTCAACATTTTTGCAAAGGCTTTTTCAGAAGCCTAAATAAAATTCTAACGTCAAGTCAAAACACATCGCAGCCCAAATCGACAGACCCAGCTTCGGCTACCTCAATCGCATCTCTTGGTAAGGATACACAGAAGAAGAAAAATAACAAATTAAGTCGAGCTTACCCAGACTCACCCCTTGCTTCCAGTGAGCATGGTAATAATGGATTGCAAGTGGTTGACAAGGGGCTAGACATGGAAATTGTAGGGACATCTCTGGTTGTGCCCTTAAAGCATAATTCAGTGGAATCATCTTTTGTCCCCCGTACCCAATGAATATATTACTATGAAATGTCCAGGGTGAGAGAAAAGAAAAAAAAAAACACACTTACCCAGTCCCTAAATATTTTACTTCTCAACGTAAGTAGTGCATGGCAGCTATACTTGAACCTCGTATCCAATCTGGGAAAGTAAAAGAGATGATTAAAGATTTGAAATTTAACGAGGACTATGGGGTTGATCCGTTGAGTTTTTCTGGTGATGTCGTGTTACTCTGGGACAAGTGTAGAGTTCATCTAGAGATTCTCCGTCAATCCATAAATGCAGTGGTGTTTGAACAACAGAAGCCCCACTTTCGTGGATATATGCTCATCCCAATGAATTAATTCGTGATAATTTGTGAAAGGATTTTAGATCTGTAGTTTAATGTCACGTTGACACTTTTTGTCCAACCCATTAAACATGTTGAAGGTAAAAATCATGTCAGATTGACTTTCTATAAGCTGTCAACATTGCCAGCTCACTTGCTGTCCAAAATACAGCAATAGAAAATCTTAAAAGTGTGTAGAAGTATGTTCAGAAATTTCCTGCAACTTAAAGTAAAAAGTACTAAAACTACTTCAAAACTTCTAGAAAGGGTCTTCATAAATATCTTTTTAAAAGTGTAAGCCTTCTAGTAAGCCTTCTAGAACTAGTCAACTATTATTATTAATTTATTAAGGAGTATTCTACCATTACAACACCCCAACCAATTTGCTTAAAAAGAACTATACATGACATTGTCGTAAGAATGTCAAGTTTCTTTCAAGAAATTAAAGCAATCAATTTTTGAGGAACCCATCATGATACTCCTAAACTACAAAAAACCCTTTAAAGTCTATATAGATATACATGATTTTGCTATGGAGGAAATTTTAATGTAAGTTAGACACCTAATTATCTATGAAAGTCACAAGTTAAACAATACAAAAAAACGGTACACCATCTAAGATAAATAGATAACTACTATTATTTATTTCTTATGCATATGGAAATACTATTTTTTTTGAAGTAAATTCATAATAATGACTGATAACATTGTTATAAGTTACTTTTAGATGTAGAAGAAACTCAATCTCAAACAAATTTGTTAGTGAGACTTCTTAATAGACTTTAACTATATGTTGCGGTATAAGTCAAGTCAAGTCAATGTTGATGTTGACAACAATCTTTTTACTAGGAATTAATGTGATAAATAATCTTAAATTCATAAAAATTTTGACAATATTGAATTAATGTGATAAATAATTAATTTAAGATAAGTATAATACTTATAATTAAGTCGAATTTATATCAAATGTGGAACTTCACCATATAAGAAGACAAAAAAATTAATTTTATTTATTATATTTAAATATTTTTATAATTATATTTATTTTGGTTCTCTTAAAATTTACTTAATAAATTAATTTTATTAATTATATTTGACTCATATTAAAATTTTTTATTAATTATTATCATATATTAGCCATGCACATGTTATGAGACAAATAAAATTTTATATCATCATCACATCATTAAAATTATTTACATAGTATTAATTTTAATTTTATCAAAAAATAAAAAATAAAAAATATTATAATTATATTTTTTTTCTCTTTTAAATACTTAATAAACTATTTTTTTTCAATATAATAATTTCTTTAAAATATTATTGACTTTAATAAAAATGTTTAAAAGTTTTTGTGCATAATACACATAAACAAAAAAAAATATATATATTTCAATTTTTATTATAAGGTATTATAAAACCCATCAAAATAATATTTAAGATGAGTGATTTGCTAAATATTTAAGAAAAAAATATAATTATAATTTTTTATTTTTTAATTTTTTTTAAAAAAATTAAAATTAATACTATTTTAATAATTTTAATGATGTAATAATAATATTATATTATATTATATAATATGTACATAGTTACTATGTGATACTTCAATTTTATTACAAATTATCATATAATTTATTAAAATAATAAATATAATTTTTTAAAAATTTTTTGAAAAAAATTTAAAATTAATGTTATGTCACATAACCTGTGCATAACTAATACGTGATAATATTTAATAGAAAATTTTTCATATAAGTCAAATTTAATTAATAAAATTAACGCAATAAATAGATTTTAAAAAATAAATAATATAATTAAAAAATATTTAAATATGATAAATAAAATTAATGTTTTTTGTCAGTATTAGAGTTAGTGTCACTTCAAACAAAAGTTTGAGGGTTGGGTTGCCATTATTGATCCCTAACAAAGGGTTTCAGACTCATTCTTTTTGATCTGACCAGGTCAGAGACCTGTGATGAAAGGATTGGCTAAATTGTTACAGGACCAAATTTATATATTTGAGACAATACTTTCAGACATTAAATGCCTTGCATACTCATACCTCAAAGCAATATGTTTTGATCTACTATTTACGCTTTGCTTAAAACTCTAGACCTCATCTCTTCATTATCACAGTGCAGAAAAAATAGCTCAAATTGATTGTGGCTACAGCTTTACGTCAGGGAACAGCCAAAGTCGCTTCTTCATCTATTCTGCTTCTTTGCCCGTCAAAGATGATGCTACAAATCCTAATTCCGTGGTGAAATGAGTTATAAGCACATAAAAGATCACCTCCGGCCATAGTCACAACCCATTCGTATGTAAATTTATTATTATTAATACTAGTTATCAAACTAACATCATTCATACGTGAATTTATCATCACTAACACCAGTTATCGAACTGGCATTAGTAAATTCTAGTACCAGTTGGCAACAGCAACTGCTTCGGTTCTTGTCCTTTCACTTTTACAGAGCCTATGGTACCCTTTGTTTCTTTCCCGTAACGTTCAAGAAGCAATCACACAGTTCAGTTCATCACGTCCAAATGGCTCCAGAATAAGAACTATTAGTCCACAAGCTGCATCGCTATATCCTTCAGCTCAAAAAATCTACGCATAAATCAGTCAAGGAACAAAAGCTTTGACCAACTATCCCAAATAATACCTCACCTTCCTAGATAAAGAGGCAATCGGCTGCATAATATAAGTGTTTTCACTTACATTTGTACATGAATTTAAAGGGGGGAAAAAAAAGTAACAAAATCCCTATGAAACCGCAACAGTCCTCAAACCCCAGACCCCCAAATGCCAAGAATGAATACAAGTAAATCAAAAGGGAAGAGTAAAGGAAAAGCTGTACACTAGGCTATACAGAATGGCATACTTGCTTGGTAAATACTTTATCAATAATTGCTTGTGCTATGAAAATTGGTCCTGCTTTCCATTTGAATCTGATGTGCTGGGCGCAGGTGCTCGCACATGAGCAGGTTGTGGTGGGGGGGCAGTTAAAGCATAGGTAAGCCTAGATGACGAATTCTCAATCAGACCAGCAACTCCTGCAGCAGCAGATTGGGCACTTGAAGGAAGAAAGAGATCATGTTTTTGGTCTTTATAAGCACTCCAAACCTGCAGTAAGCTTTTCATCTCAGCAAAATTTACAAAGTTATCGCAATTAAAGCTGGTTCTGTGGTATAAAAGAATTGCACCACACCACTGGGACTGCATTCGCACACCTAGTGTGCCAAATTTACTAACTATTGAACTGAGAAAAGGCACAAAAAAAGCAGTCAAACATTAAGCAGGTGCACCATTATGGCCAAAACTTCAGGATCACTGATTCCTCGACCAGTTATGACCAGTTAAAAGTGAATGGGGGTAAAAAGGTACATGGAAATAACAAAAAGAAATGCATGTGCGTCACTTACATCGGAGGCATTTAATATCTCACGCACTTTATTGCAGTGTGCTCCTTCTGTTGCAAATGCATGCAAAACCTGGATCACCAAAATCAGATAAGAAACATTAAACAGACTTGAAAGCAAGGTAAGAAGACCGTAATTTTCGTAGGTTTTGTTCATCATCATAATATTTGCCAACTTGCCACAACTAAATAGAACCAGCATTTCTAGTACACAATAAATCCTATGGCAAACCTAAATTTGCTTCTACTTCATGGGATTTTGAAAGCACCATGATATGTACCCATGCTATTTCTATCCAGAAGAAAATCTATTAAGAAAGATTATAGAGTAAATATCTATGTACTACTATTTCTTGAAATCCTCACTGACTCTTTGAGGAGGGAAAAAAAAATCTCATGAAGTCTAAAAGTTATAATGGAGAGTGGTTCATTCATCACTAAATTGTCAAACAGTGAGATCTTGTTCCTTGCAATAAACCTTCGAGGCATAAATGAGCATAGAGATCCAAAATCCCAAGCGTGTCAATGACATTCAATACACAAGAAATCTATATGTAATGACAATATTATTGAAGTTAAGAGAAAATTAGTGAAATAATTATTTAATAATATTTGTTTAATTTTAGGAATATTTTCTAAGTTTTTTAGTAGACTTGTAACATTTGAAAATAACTTAATAGTTAATTTGTAATTTTTTTAATATTTTAATATAATTAAAATTTTAATATAATATATGATTTATTCAATTTACTTAATTATAATTCAACATATATTATAATTTACTTAATTCATATTAATAATTATTTATATATTTTTAAAATCTATGCAATACAAATACTCATTATAAAGAAAAGTAAAAGAAAAAAAGAAAAATAATTCTTAGAAAATTTCTTAAATTTTTCTTTGAAAAAAACTCATAATTTGAAATTTTGTTTTCCCTTTTTAGTTTTTTTTAAATACTCTTAAATTTATTTTTATTTTTTTAAAAAATTATAATTTAAATTCTTTTTTTATATTTATTATTTAAATAAAATATAAATAAAAATATACTTTTTAATAAATATAATAAATCCGCACAACACACAGGTCTGATACTAACTCAAAAAAAATGAAAGGAGATGACAACTTCTTGCACCAAAATTAAGAAGAACATCACCCTTTAATAAACAAATCATGACTCCGAAGATTCTAACCTCGATTGCGAGCACCCTGCCAATAGATGCTTCGGATTCATTCCATTTCATCTGAGAGCAGAGTCCATTCCTTCCTCCTGCTCTCCAGTCAAGAAGGCCAAGGAGTACTTCAACAAGGCCAACCCTACATTATCAAGGCAATTTGCTCAAAATAAAAAAAAAAAATACACACACACACACACACACACACACACATCTTGGAAACTTTATGCTGTGGGCAATGTGTTTAGATCTAAAATCTTAAATTGAGTCTCCACCACAATTACTCCAAGCCACCGCTGCCGAGATGGCAAAATCCACAAAGATAATTATTTAAAATTTTTTCATACCTGATCAAATCCCAAGAGACTCGAGAAATGTTCTGACCTTCTGCCAAAAGTTATATAACTAATACAGAAGAAAATTGCAATTTATCATCTTTTTATTCCCCTTTTTCCATTAATTGTTCTTTTGTTCTGAACATCTTTGGTATTGTTGCCTTTAAAAATCCTTCAATTATATTCAACAGCACATAAACCTTTGAAGCCATCTTTGAACACAGTAAATCATAAAAATTTGAAAAGAACATAAGACCACTTTTAATCTGATTGCTTTGTGTATCTACAGCATTTCACGTCCATCTATTGCTATTCATTATGCTGGGGTAAATTGAAAATTTCCAGCTTGTGGTTTGAGGTTATATTGCATAAGATTTGTTGTTTGTCTTGCATACTGACACTTTATTGTTCTGCCTTCTCCTCCATTGATAAGGACATTCAAAGGCCTTTAATGAATTTACTTTTGTAATGATGTAAAACCTTGTTGGAAGTTTCTTAATGACAGAGCAAAGCTACATCTATTGTAGACTCCACCAGCCACATATGAAAGAATGAAAAAATAGACATGGCTAGGTAGGACTCTGGTAGATATAAGTTTAAATGTTACTAAAACTCTCAGCCAAATAAAACTACGAATAATTTTCGACTGACCTAAGTCCTTGAGCAACCAGTGCATCCCGTGCACGATTTCCAGCGCCCACAACACGCTTCAAAGTCTCAAGAGCTAGTATGCTTCCACCTTGCCATCCTATAGCTTTCATTAGAAGAGGAACCACCTAATAACAAAAGGTTATCAGGATATACTAAGGGAATTGAACATAAATAACAGGAATCTCTCTTCCTCTCTCTCTCTCTCTCTCTCTCTCACACACACACACACACACACACACACACACAAAAACACACACAAACATTTAAGAATTAATGCCTATGTTAGCACACCTGAGGAGTTCCTACACTAGTTGCAGCCATAGCTTCAGCGCATGTTGTACTTGCTGCAAGTTGATGTAGAACACGTAAACAACTAAGGCGCACACGTTCTTGTGGGGTTTGGGCAGGTGGTGATGATCCATCATCAAATTCAAATGTTTGGTCAGAACAGTTCCCTTTTCTCATCTCTTCTGATGCCATTGTTTCTCTTCTTCCCTCATATGCAACTGCAGCCACAAGTTTTGGCACATAACCCAGATACCCTACATGATCCGCAAGTGCAGGGTGTACACGAAGTAATGAAACCAAAGCAGCAGAAAGAAGCAAAGGAAGCTCAGGGTCCACAGCTTGGGTATCATAATGAGTGGCAGCAATGGATGATAGATATTGATCCAGTAGACCTTCCAAGAATCTCTTAGGATTTCTAAGAGGAAATTTTGGATCTTTTAGGAACAGCCTGACATAGATTCCGCCAACCTGTGTGACAATTAAGTGTGAGTTGCATGCAGAGTTCCCCAGAATGAACGAAGATATTATGCCTGAAAACAAAAGGTTTCATATTACACCTGTGGCTCATCTCTCAACTCCTGCTGCCCAGAGGCCTGCTCAGGTACATCCCAATCAACGACATGACCTTTCATTTGTTCTTGGTACAAATCTGATGCCATGGTTGCAACTTGTGCAGACAGTGATGCTGCCATTGCTGGTGTCCACACCAGCTCTGGTGTTTCTGTTGTCTGTTCAACTGCAGATACAGCTGCCTCACCAGGGCCATCCCTAATTACTGATACCAAGCCATCTGGAAGAAACCTTGCTAGTGTTATTGCAACTCTAGGCCCATGCATTGGCTGTCCAACAAGCTTCCCCAATAGAGAGGCTGCCGATGCTCTCTGCTGTAATGGGATATCCTCTGTACACATAATTTATATCATCAATCAATGCCAACTATAAAAGGAGGAAATATGTAGAGCAAAGGGACGATCATTACTCTGCACAGGCAAGAGAAGTTCAAGAATGTACACCACACCACCATGCTTAGCAGCTGCCCAAGCAAGTTCTGGTGTGCTTGCCAAAGCATAAAGAACATGGAGGACTCCTTCACGACAACTAGGAGCTGAGTGGAGCATTTGGAATAAAAGTAGAAGACTAGATCCATCTGCAACCATAGCCTCCAAACAAGGAGCATATGCAGTCAAGAGAGACAAAACATCCAGGAAAAGCTGAGGAATGTTGCTTTCTGAAGCAGCAGCCACAGAGAAACATCCAAAAAGAGGCAATAGCTTCTCCTTAGATGAAAATATGGATGCTAAACTTGGGTTACTTGTCAGCAAGTTCTGTCCAATAAAGTTCAAAATCATCAGATAAATGCAAAAAAACCAAAACAGGAACAAAAGTAACATATAAAAATGAAAAATATACCTTAAGTGAAGTCAAACCAAATTGAAGGTTCTTAATCAATTCTAGTTCTTTTTTGTCTTCTGATTTTCCAGCAGAGCCTAGCAAAGAATCATCGGGCGCTTGCTGTCCATTTACTGAAAGATCCGCAGTATCATTTTGCATCTCAGATGGCTTCAGGGATGAGCTATTGGGAATAAATTTACTTTCAGCATTAGCCTCTATACCTAACTGATTGTGTGCTAAAGATGATATGAATTCAATTAGAGCAACACAGAATGCTTCTGGTTCACTGATTTCAGAGTCTGGTTGGTCATTATAGACCCTCAGGTAAACATTTCCAACAAAGAGTTCTTTGGAGAGTGCCTCGTAAGAAAATGCATGTGAATCTTTCAGGTCATATGACCCATCAGGGCCCACGGTAGCCCTCTGCTGATCTACAAATTTCAGCAGCTCTGCTCGAGTTGAAGAGTTCCAGATAATCTACAATGACAATCCATCAGTAAGTAAAGTACTCTTCAAGAAAATTGAATCCAAAGTCCCTGTCTAAAGCTACAAGAGAAAGCCTGGGAAAACAATCAAAGTGGGTAAATATATATATATATATATATTAAAACCATTAACATCTATTATTCTTTTGAGGTCACATACTTCTCACCAGACAAGCTCACTGCACTCAATTGACTCTTAATGCTCATCCCTGGCATACTGCTCCAAATAAAAAAGAGTAAACAAAGCCCATTGAAGGAGCAGGTTGAATCTCTTTGCCCATAACTCATAGAAGTATAAATATAAACAAAGATGAGCAAAAGAACACACACACAAAAACAGAGAGAGAGAGAGAGAGAGGCAGCAGCAGCAGCAATGTGACCAAACAAAAATACAATACCACCTAGGTCATAGATTGGTGAAAAAGTTAACCAGATAACTAAACATATTAAATGCATGAATACATTCTTAGAACCATTAATGACAGTCTCTCAAAAATCATAGAAATTAATCAAAGTTGCCCCACAAAAACAGGTTGCCAATAGCCCATCCTGCAAGAATATAAACTCTCCAATAACTGACAGCATTTACCTCTGGAGACTCCAAGTTAGTGTTTAACTTGGATAATAGGTCCTTTGGTACTTGATCTTTCAGCATTCGTGCAAGTTTAGGAGTTAGCAAAGCTCTAAGGGCATCAGCTGCAGGTGCATTATAAGGTGTTGAACTCCCATCAGAGCACAAACCACTAAGCCTCGACATGGCTTGTAATGCTCGTACAGCATGCATATTTTTAGCAATCTGGACACTTGAACCCACATTAGGGGACTCGATCTTGTTGGATTCCTCAGCAGTTGAATCATACTGAAGCAACAAGGGTAAAAGATACCTACAAACCAAATATATATTATACATTAAAATAACATCAATCTGAGAGTAGTAACATGGGATTGAAACACAGATATATAGCTTGACAAATTACTACCCTAGAAAATTTATTATTTTATTGATTTTTTCTCCATCTGCCTATTCTGTAAAATCACATGTCCTTCTCTCTCTCTCTCCCCCCCCCTCTCTCTCTCTCTCTCTCTCTCCCTCCCTCCCTCTCTCTCTCTCTCTCTATGCATGCATGGACAATCTCTCAAAACACCCCCCCAGCGAGTGAGTGTGTGAGTTACATGGAGCATAAATCCAAAGCTCTCCCTCCCTCTCTCTCTCTCTCTCTGTGTTAGCATATGTCTGTGTGTGTTATGTGCACAGGTAATCATTTGCTTTTATATATATATATATATATTTTTTTTTTTCCAATAGAGATACTTTTATTCATCAATACGTTTATCCCATCAAAAATATGAATTGCTATATTATTTTTGATATATACATTAACCATAAATATGAAGCTGAATTTTTTTTATGTTGTTTTAGGTTTCAACTCGATTAAAAATTAATTTTGCTTTAAGTTAAAACACTAGTTATTTTTGTTATTCTTTTAGTACTTTGATTCTTCATTTTAGTATTCATTTGAAATAATACCTTTTTCATTTTTTTTTGTATATCTGAAAAAAAGAACTGTACGCATTAATTTTATGTATCATTGCTATGACATAAGTGTATTAGTTTACAAAAATTCACTATGAAGTCCAATGTGCACCCAGTTATCAGTTGAGACAAGCAAAGGATGTCTGATCCACATGTAAGTGTGCTATAAATTTAGGTCAGGAAAAGACAATGCTCCCTAGTTCTAAGCTGTGCCACAGTGCAGAAATGAACAAAATTTTATGCCTAAAGGGGAAAAGTTAAGAAGGAATCAAAACTAAAAGGATCACATTATAGAGCAACTGAAGTTTAATCCAGCACAAAAGAATCATTCGCTAATTAGTAACCTTCCCTGGGTGTCCATGTCCTTTATTAAAATGAGATCATCAAATGCCATCGTCAAATGCAACTTAAAACAACCAAAGTGTGAAAACAAATAGTCTAAAATCAAAAAACTAACTAAAACAGTAGCGTGTGAAAGAAGGCTAGCTTACCACAACACACCAGCCTTTAACAAAGTATCCTGCAATGCTGGGGACACAGAAACATGGGCAACAGTCTGGAGGGCAGTATCCACAGCTTCAGGGACAAGATCAAGTTCAGTGCAGTGAACAATGTCTTCCACTAGTCCAGAAAATTCCAGGATCTCATGCCTGGCACTCTCAAACTGACTTAAAACAGAAAAGGTCTGCATCACATTGGTAACAATTATAGCAGATGGTTCAACAGCAGAGGTAGTAGGCTGAACGATGCACATGCAACGAGAAAGAAGAGTTGCAAGAAGTTGTATCCCACCATCCCTTACAAGCTCTTCACCATTTAATGAAGAGGACGCACACCTAAATAAGGAGAAGTGGAAGATACAGAAACTTGTTAAAGCACATCATGATTCACACTTATTCAAATTAGAACAAAATAAATAAATAAATAAATAAATGATAAAATGGATTAGGAGGGGCATTTACGTCAGCCAAATAAGCTCTGATGCTGCAACAAGCAAAGGTGCCCTATCTGATGAAAGAAAATTGTTATCATCCTTATCTACAGTAATTGCATTAAGCAACATGGGATAGCCAGCATATTTAAAAGGCTCCAGCAGATCTCCATGCCGCCGGTATAAGATACACTGTCCTCTCAACAGAAGCAATAACCTCCAAGGTTGAGGACCTTGCAGACCTTGCATAGTGGCCTATTAACAAGTCAAGTTAGTATTAACAAATCAAAAGAATCAGGTGCCCTGAAAAATTGATCCAAACAAAATTAAATAAGGAAACCATTCAATTATTCATTTTTGTTGGTTTCTTTTCCAACTTCCCCAGACTCTACCATTGCCATGAATGAAAAAAGAAAAAGCTAAAAGTTGAGACCCAGAAGCCATTTCCACCTGAGCAAGTGACCATTCAGCGTGGATCATTCAGACATATATTGACCATTCAGTATGCATTTCACAGGTACACCTTGGTACTAAATACATGAGATTCCTAGCCGCTAAATGACTCCCTAGGACAGGTGACATAACAAACAAATGAGGAATATTCAATTAAATATTTAAAACACAGAAAATAGACACACCCAGAAGATCAATAGTGCAAGGCATGTATGCATGAGATGTGGATGGAGCAGTTTATCAAGGGGAAAAGAAAAGATGGAAATCTTGGATGTCAGTCACAAACCCTGATCACCAAAATTGAGAAGTATGGACAATTTTCTTGGGGTTCATATACTAATGTATCTCACAAAGCCATCAAAATTATTTTATCCCAAGTATTTTGGAAATTTGGGGATGAAGCTTTTGGATTCAAGGGTTTTTTGTCATTAGTCCAAGCTAGACGAGATATAAGATGACATTTCATTGGCAACAGTGTTGTCAAAGGTGTGCCTTAGAATAGAGTCATTATCCACTGCCAAATGATGTATCTAGTTTTCTAGTTTCCTTAAAAAAGAAAAGCATCAAGTAGCTAAAATTTTGATCTGTTTTATTAATTGTCAGTTGTGAAAATTCCTCTCCCAGATGGCTTTCTAATGCAGATGCTTAAAGAATAACAGATATCTTAAGAAATATTTTGGGGGACTAAATAAATGATACTTATGATAATCTCCTATTATAGTCAGAGTTATTCTTTTACTTAGCGTTAGAGATATTCTCCTATTTGACTCACTGGTTTTCTCTTTTTAGTCCTTTTGCTAGTCTATAAAAAGTACTTAATGTTATCTCTTTAGACAGTATTGTTATAAGTATCGACAACTGATATTGACTATTTAGTTTCCCATCCAGTGTCAATTCTTGTTTGCTTTCAGGTGCATTCCCGCATGTTTTCTATTAGTCAGGTGGAATCCCACATTTATTCTCTCCATTTTCTTTGTTTTTTGAGTCTGGAACCTGTCCTACATCACTTTCCAATAGCTTAGGAAAATTTTCTCCTCCAAATAGCTTTCCCAGCATGGTATTGAGTCGCTGGATCAATCAACATAATTTAGCATACCTGAAGCCGCTCATAAGCTTTCTGCACAGCAAGAAACTTCTCCCTTCCCTCAGGATTTTTGTCAGGATGGTATTTCATTGCAAGTTTCCTATATTGTCGCTTAAGCTTTTCTTCATCAATGTTCTCAATCTGTTTGGATATGCTAGTTTTCTCCTCAGAAGTTTCAAAAGATGAATAATTTTGTTTTGTGTCTTCATTTGATATATCTTCTAGGGATATCTCTAAAATTCTGCAAGCTTCTTCTTCGGAAAGATCCATGGGTCTTCGTGTCAACTCTTCTCGCCACATCACCAATAATGACTGCAGAAATTCAACATGTTCAACGATTGGCCAGTTCGGAAACCGGATCTCATCACACAGGTTCCGGAGGTAATAGCGATGACACCACATTTCATCTCTCAGCTCTGGGTAGGTCACTGGAGGCATTGGAGCATACTCATATAAAGAATGACAGTGCTGGGACAATTTCTGTGGAAAATCACCGAGATGCTGCAACACCTAAATGGAAGGAGGTACAGGATAAATGCTACATAAAAATTCCATAACCCAGGGGGTTGCATTAAAAACATCAGCAAAACATAGTAAAGCAATGCACCAGGTACCCACTGTGCTGCAATTGAAGTATGAAATACCTGACGGATAAGATTTTCTGCTCTCATTTTGTGTGTCCAAATAATCTCTGGGGTATCAGAATCAGAAACCATTGCTGTTGCAAATGCAGCTGGACCACTACGCTCCAGTACATACAGCAAGGATTCTGGGAGAAGCCCACCCAAGACACTGCGCTTTGCAAGAGGCAATGAAGAGGAAACTGCAGCTTCTTCACCACCATGGAATGCTTGACAGACATGAGTTACGGAAAATAGTTGTGCAATGGAAAGAAGATTAGATCCTGGATACGCCAGAGCAAAGTAGAATGCACCTGTGCTGTAAAGACGTATCATAGCCTTGGGATTTCTGGTAACAACAGCTTTCAACAATGCTGCAGCAGTCTCGACAATACTTGGCTCCCCAGAGAGCAAGGCCTTTTTAATTTTCCAGAAAATAAAATCAGTTATACATAGCACAACTTTTAAGTATGAAAAAGGATTTGTGAATGCACTGTTAGAGATTCACAAGTATACTATTAACTTATCATAGCTTCAAAAAAGCAATAAAAAACAATCAATAAACCCAAAACAAAACAACTTATGGGAGATAATGGAAACATATAAAATATTTAAGATATGTTTAGCCAACTGTAAGTGTAGATAATAAAATTTAAGGGAATGAAAATTTATTAAGAATTATTATAAAATTAAACTCCATTAGATTGAATGATGTTCCATCATAGTCTATTTAACATATCATTATACTATTACTGTAACAGATTAGCAAGAATTTACTGTCTGATTGTTTCCTAGAGTGCACTTTTAAGAATACATCAATAATAAGAGAAACTACTTTAAGTTATATTTGCTTGGAAAACTAGATAAGCTTTTTTGCATATTCAAGTATAATTACAGAATAAAATGAATAAGTGCATGTAAGTTGAGGGTTCAACACTAGAAGTGTAATTCAATTGACAAAATATATCTTCTCATTTTGCGTAGGTTTTATTCCGTTGTACACAACATTTTTTATGTACTCCTAGTACACATATGTGGAAGCATTTTCATTAACTTGAATTTTTGAACAGTGCTTTGCTTCTCATTCTAATACAAATGGTATGGACCACCTATATCCATATACAAATAAGATGCAATTATTCCTTATACAAACCCATACATAACTGCAGTCTTAATATGTAAATTGGCTGGCAGTCAAAATAAAGCATATTCAAATATATTAAACCATTTCTGTCAGTCAAAACAAAGGGTTTTCTGAATATGATGAAGCCATACCAAAAACTGCTGTTAAGGATAGTGTGGTGATTTAATCTGTGGAATGGCAAGGATACTTTGTTTTATTAATAGTTGTAATCCAGATGTCTCTTTATAACAACAATATCTATACTTTGTGAACATGAATGAATAAAGCCTTGAGAAGGCACAAAAAGAAAACCACAATACTTTGTATTAGATAATATGAACCATAAAGACGTCAAACTTAAAAGAAAATAATACTGGTATTCAAAACAAATTACAGATATAGATAAAAAGAAAACATATACCTAGAATAAAAAGAGTAATGCTAGGGATACTAAACATTAATTCTTTTTTTGCCAAACGATGGGGCAATTGTAAGATCAAACACATATTGTGTTGGATGGTGGAGGCAACATGCAAGACAAGACATGATTAGACCAAGCCCTATTCAAATAAAACAAGCCAAGTTTCTTTTAAAACCTAAACCAGACAGAAACTTGCAAAAAGGTCCTAATAACCATCAATATGCACTAAAGATACAAGAATGCGCTCCAATGCAGACAGAAGCACATTTAAAGGCATTAGGCACAGCACAAAAAAATCAAACTAGGATAGAGGGGGTTGGGACAGAGGAAAGGAGCATCAGTCTCAAAATTACCTGTGCAATATGTGGAAGGCAGCGTGGACTTGATAATATCCGCTTCACCTTTGGAGTTGGGGTAACTATCTCTCCAGCATCATCTATATCTGAATGCGCAGATACCATGCCATGTAGTATGGACAATGCTACATCCCCTACCTAGATGCATCCACAGTGAAGGGATATTAAGAAAAGTATTGAGACAAGGGGGAGATACTGCAAAAAGAAATTTACAGTACACAGAGAAAAGAAAATCACATAAATACATGTAAACTTACTTCACAGGCTCAAGCAGAGCAGATATGCACATATGCATTCCAAAAATTGTGATACCTGCTCACATGCATGCTTGCCACCTCATTCAAGTGTTCAGAAATTTTCTATGGATAAATTGCTTATTGCAGACACTTATCAGGGAAAAAAAAAAAGTAAAGGGAAAAATCTATTGCAAACAGCCCATTTCAAGGTTCCTTCAACTGATTGTAGCCATGAGGGCAGACCACATAAGGAGCAGCCAGGAAGCCCACCCCCCCATCTTTCCTCTTTTTTTTTTTTTTTTCCTTGAATGTATGTCATCCCAAAGTTAAATTCTGTTTCATGCATTTATATATTTTTATAGTAATAGATCGTATGGGGTAATAATGGCCCCCATAAAGTAAATTCTCTTTATCTCAATTATGCATATAATATAGACAGGAGTAGTTCACATATGTTGCTAGTGCCCCCGACCCCCTGGTTCATGTTTATTGAGGAAAAAGATCTCTCCTTACACATTAATTCTCTAATTATAAGCCTTGAATTAAAGATTGACACAATTCCTTTTTCTTTTAAATTGGATAAGAACTCAAATTGTATTAGTTGTAAACTAGAAAAGCAGTTTTGACATGTGATGAATATTTAGAAATATCTTAAAAGTGCAATTAATTTTGTTGGTTTCTTTTCCTACTCCATAGTTCTTTCTACTTGGAAGATAGAGAAACATTTTCTTACTACATTTATATAGTTATAAAAATGCACTATATAGAAAATCACATAAAAATTGGTTATTCTTAAACAAAATAAACTGAAAAAAAAAAGAAAGAAAAAGAAATTATAGGATACAAGATTATAAGAGAACTCTAAAAGTCAAGACTCACTAAACCGCAAACCATAGTTACCAATTTTATACCATATAACCATGAATTGTGAAAAATATGCGAAAAAAATAATTTACCTTTAAATTTGGTTTCATAGAGTACAAATCATGAGTTTTACCACCCACTGTGACCAAGAGTTAGTGATGTGCCCCAGCACCATATAAAAACACATTCCCCTTTTAAGATTGCCATATGAATAAACAGAAGTGCCTGTCATTTTTCAAGGAAACCTAATTCCAACTAAAGTGTATGCATGTGCACACATTTGACTTTGTGTAAAAATGCAACTAAGCCTCATCACATGCACATGGACACACACACACACACACACATGCACACACGCACACGCACAAAAGACACATACTTCATGATAACACCACAAAACAAATAGTCGAGACTGTTGTTGTGGTGAAAGTAAATGGCACCAACCTGAGACGGTGTCAGGACAGGAACACGAACAGCTAGTGCCCACCTAAGTTCACGGATGTCACGCAATCTCTTCCACTCTGCCATCCCAGGGGCCCAGCACTTTGTTGTCCAATCAATAGCATTTTTGGACCAGAACCTTCTGACAGCATCCTTTTCTACTGGTCCAACTTGGGCACCATTCTTATCAATGAACATCCATTCTTTTAGTGGCTCCATGAAAGCAGAAGCAGCTAACAAATTGGATTGTAAAGGGATAGCAGTCCTTTCTGAAGTTTCATGGACCACTGTCAGCATATCAACAGCCAATACACAACCTCCAACCCGTACACAATCTTCAACATTGGATAAAACCTTCATTAGCACCTGCACAAAAAAGTAACCATAGACAATCAATTGCTTCTTATAATAACAAGACAGCCAGAAATCCAGATTAGTTTTGGATGCATTATTGATGCATTCACACCTCTTACTGGCCCATTCATGGGTTTGAACTTTGAATATTGTCTGCATAAGAGCTGCAGATTGATATGCAACAGTGACAACCATCACCAAGGGGATTTTCAATTGGTAATTTCCCTCTACATGCGTATAGTTTTAAACACAACCTTAAAAATATTTAGATGAACTGAAAGTCTACTACTCAGATTAGTTTTTGGTGAAAGTGAAACAGAAGCTTTTGAATTTATCCAAAGTTCACAAAAGTTGACATAAAATGTTTCATCCAGCAAATTAATTCAACAAGTAGTTGGTGGAAATACAACAAAGCAAGAGTGTACAACCAAAAAAATTAAGAAGAGACAAAAAGCAGAGGAAACAACAGGAAAAGAGGTAATTCATGCTGGAAATGACTAAATGTAAGTGTGGCACCTCATTCTTCAACTGTAACATGTTATCACCTAAAACTATTAACAATGAGACAAACTAGCAAATGTCATCCATCTGAACTCAATTGAAATCTCAAAATAAATAAACAATTAAAAAATGCAACAGTAATCCATAAGTACCTTTAAGAGGAGGAGAAGACGGTGCCTTAAAGCTCTATCATCTGTCCTATCAAGAAGAACTGTAATGTGTGCAGTACCATCAAAATGACTAATTGTACTGTAATGCTGCTCATACACAATGGCCATTGCTCTCGCACACAGCTCCCTGACTGAAGAACCTCCTCCTCCTCCAAAACCATCCAATCGTCCCATATCACACCAATCATCAGATGCACCCAATTCATCAGGAACAGCCCCATCTACAGTAAGCCCTGTGTCTGCATCGCATAAGAACCGATGATAGAGCGCCCTAAAAAAAGCAACTGGATCCCGCAGTGGAAAATCCTGTGCCCTGCCACTATCAAGCAGCAAACGCAAATAATATTGACCTACACAGACTTCTTTGGACAAGCTGGGGTAGCTCACAGAGAACTCAGAATAGTTCCATGATATCTGTGGCACACTATCTTGTTCTGTCGTCATATCTACCATAGCACCCACTGGACCAATAACTTCAGTGCGTGCCTTCTCAACATCTAGTTTATTAACCTCAGCCTGCAAAGCTTCCCTCAATTCTTGTCTTGTGCGCTCATTCCAGATTAAATCAGCACGATTATGGTCAAGACTGAAAGCCCGCCAAAACTCATGCCAGTTACAAAGTAGCCGACCAGAACCCACAGGTGTATTCTCAATAACAACCTGTGCAGGAGCTGGAAGGCCTGTGCTCTGCAGATCAGCTACACGGGCGTCTAAGTTAACAGAATTTGGAAAACCTTGCTCTGGCCCCTCATGTATAGTGGTTGAAAGCATATCAACTGAAGTAACAACAGAAGAATGATCATTTTGTGGAGACCCAGTTGATGGAACATCACCGTTGAAATTTTCAAAAACTCGGGTACCAGGTGATTGTCCAGAATTTGAATCTAGAGCAGATCTTTGATAGTTGTCGGATCCTTTAAAAGCACCAACACTTGTCTCCTTCACAGGGTTACCCACGTCATAATTGTTAGTCAAAGGCAATGAATGCTCTTGAGGTGTTATTTCACTCCCTACATGTCCTTTCCTTTGCTGAAGTAAACGTCTCTGCCTTCTACTGATCAATGATCCTTCTTGATTCACATCTTCAAGTTGATGGCCATCAGAACGTGTATGCAAATAGGCAACAAGCCCTGGGGGCAGAACCCTGGAAAGTAGGTCCAGAGCTGGTTGATAAGAATCAGCCCAGAGAGCAACAAGTTGTCGACTAACCTCACGTCGCTCACCAGGAGGAAGGAAAAATGCATGTAATAAATGCCTCAGCAAAGCACCATCACGCAGTGCAGCATCACGCATGGACTCTGCTGCAATTGCATCTTCTTCTGCAATAGTACGCATAATTACAGCAACTGTTTCCCTTACACTTTCAGCCGGGTGACCAAACAATGCAAATAAGCGACGTCGCAAACCAGCAACTTGTCGTAACAATTCAACAAAGACAACGTATTGGGTAGTCTCACCATGCGGTTCACATATCATAGCCTCAAGAACTTCAACAATGGCCATTGACAGTAAAGGTGATACAGACATAGGTCTCAGTCTGTTAACAAGAATAATGGCATAACCATTATGAGAAAACAAAACAGACTTTGTGTGAATTATTGTGGCATGTTGTTCTCCTTTCGAATCTGTTGGTAGACTTGGATTTCCTGGACCACCACCTATGAGGGTGGCAAGAAGCC
Source organism: Bruguiera gymnorhiza (assembly GCA_020883675.1). NCBI lineage: Eukaryota > Viridiplantae > Streptophyta > Magnoliopsida > Malpighiales > Rhizophoraceae > Bruguiera > Bruguiera gymnorhiza. The sequence goes on from JAIRCJ010000076.1 coordinate 1,877,874, forward strand.
CTGCAGCTTCAGCCGCTATGCACTCAGATCCATTTCTCAGTAAACCCATTATTCTTCCAACAGCAGCAGGAAAAGACATCACATGAGAAGCTGCACTTCTTGATGCCAATAATCTACGTAAACAAGCAATGAACCCCATGACCGTTGCAGCTGCTTTAGGAGAAGGGGGTGGCAAAGGAGGAGACTCTGGAGGAAGATTTGGAGTAGATGGAAGCATTGTAATCAGGGCCATCAAAGTTACCTCAGGCACCTCAATGTTATGGGGAACTCCACCATATGGAACACATGCATTGAACTCCCTTATTCTACGCCACAGTTTGGCTTTTGAACCAGGGACAGAACCACCTTCAGCAACAGCATCTCTAGCAGCCGAAGCTAAATGCTTCAAATGCATGGAAGCATTTTCCATGTCAGCAATTGGGCGTTGTGGGCCTAGTAGTAAATGGACTCTGCCACATGGTGGATCAATACGGTGACCAGGCATCGTTATCCTTGGTAATACAGGTACTGGACATTGAACCTGCATTCATAGATCGCTAAGGTAGTGAGAAGACATTAAACCTGCCCACGAACGTACACCATGAATGAACTTATTGATTCACCAAACCATGACCATCACCATCATAAATATGATGACTTAAAGCACTGCATCTCAATCTACTTTAATGGATAGAAAACTAATTATATCCAACTGGGAACAGCTATACCTACTTCTGTTTGCAACGAATCCAAAACTGCTGAAAGTAAGCTATCCCGTGAAGTGCTTGAGTAGATCTACATTCAAGCCAAACATAAGATACTTCATACAAAAGGATACCAGAATTCAAAAAGAAGGGCTAAAAATCCTCACATGGATGGGGCATCCATCATTGAACTCAATAGCAAACATTTGTGGCTCCTCTGCAAATCGAACAAGTGAGCTAACTGCTGATAAAGGACGTACAATAATGGCCTGCACGCATCTAATGGATATGATTCAGCAAAACAAAACCCACATAAAAGCCAAAATGCATGCACTATATCAAACCATTATTGTGTCAAATTTCATCAACTTACTTCATAGTTTTGCGGCCTTCTTTCAACAAGTGAAACCTTGGTTAGAATCAGTTGACATGGGATAGCATCACCATGCTCTCCAAGTCCACCTTTTGGGCCAACTTCCAAACTCAATCCAGGAACATTTAGAGTTCCATGAGCAGCAGAACGCAACTTCATCACAGACCAACCACCACAAGGGGTTTCTGCTGCTCCAACAGCCTCCTTTGCTAAATAATAAAAAAACAAAAAATAGTAGATAAGTTACTTAACCAGAAAGAACAGTTATATGCCGAAGAGAACTATTCAAAATGAGCTACCTCTTCTCTTTATATAATCCACCATTGCCAGGGACTGTGAACCGTCCACAGATAGTGACATCCCCACCATGGACTTGGCAGTTTTTGTCTGCAATAGCATGCTCCATGATGTTATACAACAATTGGTGCAACTAGTATGTGTAATAGCTGAAAAAAGGTGTGACATCTATATGTGCGTGTGTGTGTGTGTGTGTGTGTGTGTGTGTGTGTGCAGGCACATGTGTGTAGATATTATATCATGGCCTGAATACCAGAACAGCAAGAACAACTCCTATGATAAAAGCAATAATAACAAAAATATTTAAAGCTGCCATGCATACCAAATTTGAGATAATTGCAGCATTTGTGGTCCCAGAAGCAGCCTGAAAAGCTTTAGACTTTCTTCCATATAAAGGGCATAGAACAAAACCTCCATGATCGCTGCTTTGCCTTCCATAAGACCCAGAAAGAAGAATGATAGCCGGGGAATCCATATCTCTAAAATCCAAGCACCAGTGAAGATCTCCCGATTTTAAGTCAATGAGTTCAACTCCAACACAAGTGACTTTCAATTTCTGCACAAATGTCAACTTTATTGAGTAAGCAGTTTAATTGCAAGCAAATATAAAGCTGCATGTAATCCTCAACTTACAGACTGTGTACAGATTACAACCAATACCATTTAAATGTGACCTCATAAATACATAAATACATAATACAAGCACACAGAAACAGGAGCTAAGGCCGCAAACAAAACAAGAGAGAGCTGAAGATCATGATGATGGATGATAATGAAGGAAGATCGATGACTTACAAATGGGACCCACTCGCCATTTCGTCTCCGCAGATGCAGCACAGGGAACTCCACAACAGCGCCGAGCCTATTCCACCGAATTCTATGCAACAAAGTCAATATACTGGCTCTATACTTGGAAGAAAACTTCATGGCCTTGAATTTGCCCTTGCCTTCGGTCCTCACACTCAAATTAAACTCAAAGGAATTGTCGTCGCGCCCGATGATGGGCGAGGCGCCCTCGAAATCGCTGGCTACCCCGTAAGAATTCGTGACAGAGAGGGTGTTAGGGTCCAGAGTGACGATTGAAGCGTTGGACAGACAGAGAAGGCGCTTGTACCGGCCGCGCCACGAGTGTTTCACGACGAGGTAGCGAGCGAGGTACTCCGGGTCCTCTTGAAGGGGGGCGGGGGCGGAAGAGGACCGCGGGGCAGAACTCGAATTGGAGGGTGGTTCCATGGGAGGCGGACGGCGGCGATCCTCTGCGTGGCGGCTCACGGATTGTTGATGCTGATGTTCTAGATAGTAAAGGGTGTGAGGGAGAGGGACATTTTTAGGGCGGAGAAAGAACCAAAGTCCCACGCCGGCTTCGGGGTGAGACCGTGACTGCTTCGCCCCCAGTTTCGGCCGTGTTTACGGGGTCCGCCCACTCGGATTTGATCGCTCACCCAGCGGCCCCCGATCAACCTAATTCAACTCGAACTCGAACTCGCATACGGAGACCGTGGCTTGTCTGTTTTCTTTTTTCTTTTTTTTTTTTTTCCTTTGAGATATATGGAGATAAATGGATGGATGGATGGATGGATGGGAGGGAGAGAGAGACCCAATCGGGGAGAGGCGAGAGAGGTCAAGGAGAGACAAGGTTGTTTTTAATCTTCTTCGACGGAGATGGTTGTTGTTGTTGTTGCTGCTGTTCTTGTTTTTTGAGTTATCTTTTCTGTCAATTGACTCCCTCGTCGTGCTGTTGGGCAGAGGCTAAAGATCCAGAACACTTCCTGGCCCCCCCCCCACCCTTTTGCCCTTTGCATCGTTGTCAACCAATTTCTAATTTTCTGGATCATAATCACAGTTAAAAATTCTTAATTTCCTACCAAATTTTATTTTCTATTCCCTAGACTTATCATTTTTATTATCTTCTGTATTGGGTCACGTCCTATTTAAGTATTTTGAAAATAAATCTGGCACAATCCATAGCCCCAAGTCCCGTGAGTCAATTCTCGTGCCGTGCTTGAGCCCATTTTTGTGACTTAACTCATATAAATTCATTATTATGCTTTTTCATGTTGCATCAGTTTATATTCATTCGGCCAAAAAAAAAAAAAAACTAAACTAACCATTACTCTTTACTTTTCAAAATAAAAATGTAAATTGATCTACATAAATACAAATATTAAGATACAATTTAATTGAGAGACTAAAAAAAACTCAAATTTTTATTGCTAAATTTGAGATTTTAGACAAGTTATAGATGCAAAAGTTTTTGGTTTTAGTAAAAACATAAAAAAAAAATCCTTTTTATATAAAATTTACTTGTTAAAATTCAAATTTGAATTTAAATTATTAGGTTTTGTTTACCCACTTTTCAATAATTTTTAAAATAAATATCATTTATTAACCATGTGATTTAGTGGTATAACTAATTGATTTCTAATTTGAAGTTTACTGCTCAAATTCTAACTACATATTATATTTTTTAAAAAAATAAAATAAAGAAAGATATAAATTGTCTGGGCCTATTATAAGTTGTGCCTAAACATGAGTCCATCACATTTCCACGAGTCGAGGGCTCCCAATCTGACCCAGCCGAACCTAAGCACAAATACGGCAAGTCGTACCTGGCCGAGCCCATTCTTTACGGGTTGGGTGTGTGGTGGTGTAGCTTAGACTAGGTTGCGAGTCTTCCAACTTATTTTATATATTTAATTACAAGCGGAAACAACCAACTGTAATTTTTAAATTTAAAAGAATTTTAATCAAAACCCTTTTTTAGTCTTTATAAAGCATGTCATTTGGGTACCTTGTTTTCAATTAGAGAAGAATAGAAACATTTATAAGAAAATTGAGTACTTTTTAGAACAACAAAAAAATAGAAAATTACCACTTTCCTTGTTACCATGATAACAATCTAATTTAGTTGGTTATATTTGCCAAAAGGTAAGGCAAGAGTTTAAGGGTAAATAAGAACAATAGTCATGAGAAGAAATAAGAAAAATTGAAAATTGAAAATCTAATGACAACAAATTTTGTTTAATATTATTTTATAATCACATTCTCACTTCAAGAAAATTAGAGAGAGAGAGAATTAATCATGAAATGACTAAAAACTTATAAGACCATACTTGGTTGAAAGGGAGAGGTGAGAGGTTTGAAACATAATTTAAGTACAAATTTGTTTGCTTATATTAATTTAAAAAAATATCAAATCATTAATTTAAAGTCAATTTAGTTATGTTGTTAAATTTTTACTTTTAATTTTTGTTTTCTTATATTCTTATGTTGTTAGAAAAAATCTCTGTTTTCAAATAACCCTCCAAAATGAACTTTGTTCCAAATATAATTCATATTACAAAACCCTTACATGATCATCTTAAGGAAAATCTTACTCTTTGGACCTCCTAGCACACTTCTCTAGTCAACAAATCAAAACCTAATCAAAGAAATCCCTTACATTCATTTTATAAACCCTTTGACTCCAAAAATAATAGAAACCGATGCCTTTGATTTAGGATATAAAGGTATCTTCAAACAACTCAAAGATGGCAAGGAATAGATTACATAATTTTTGTTTACACATTGGAATGATTGTCAAAGCAATTATTCTACCATAAAAAAGGAAGTTTTATTCATTTTTATGTGTATATCAAAATTTAAAGTGATTTACTCAATCAAAGATCCTTTTTATGCAATGATTGCAAATCTATAAAAGAAATTTCACAAAAAGATGTTTAAAACCTTACATCAAAGCATATTTTTGTCCAATGGCAAGGCATACTTTTTGTTTTTGATTTTGAAATTGAGTATATAAGAGGAGAAAGTAATTTTATCCCAGATTTCTAACTCAAGAATTCCTCAAAGTATAATAAAAGATGCTGAGAAAAATCAAGAATAAAGGAAAGACCTCTATACAAAATTGAAAAGAGAGGTTAACCTCTATTCCAAATCCTATGACCTCAACCCAATCCAAAACATAAACTACTCTAAAACTCATTACTTTAGCATAACCCATAAAAACCTAGATTGAATAACTCAAAGACTAAGAAGCTCAATTTTCCAAAACTTTTGATAACCAACACCAAATCCAAAAATGGATAGATATTCTATACAAAACCTTAGATGTTCTTTATAGAGATGATATAGGTAAAGTTCTCAATACAAAACTTCAAAATATAGCCTCTAATTCCTCCTAAAAAATCATCAAGTCCTTAAAAACTCCTTCTATCTATTGGACTAAGTTTCATTTTCAAAACATTTTCCCCATTAAAATTAGTTTCTATAATAAGAATCCGACATAAATTATTTCAAAAATCTTCACTCTTGGATGGTATTTCAAATCACAAATCTTTTAAGACCATGACCTTATTACATAACAGTACTTGAATTCACATAATCAATTACATTTAAACATTTTGACATAGAAAAGACACATGTTGATCGTGCATATTCAACCTGTCATATACAAAAGATCTTTCATCCTCAAGAATGGGGATCACACCTCTTAAAACCTAAACACTTTCCAATTTCTTTCAAAGCAAAATTAAACCATTACTTGTCTTTTTCATAATAATACTACCAATAAGCTTAGTACAATACTTTTTTCATTCAAAACCACAAGATTAGCCATTTATGGTTATTCTATTTTGACATAAAAATTAACCTTATTAAAGTTTTCAACTAGTTTAAATAATGATAAAACTATTTTGGTTCCTTTTTACATATCAATGTACCAAAAATCAAAGAAAGTCATAACTTGTTCAAACCCATATATGAATCATCCCTAAATGAAAAAAGATTTTTTCATCTTTTCTTGTTCTCCACCAAATTCTTCATATTATAGGTATTAGTTTGGTACTTTGACTTTAATGTCCAAAACAAGACACCCATAATTATTAGAAAATTCAAAATTAAATCATAGGATTCCTTTAAAATCCCAGGTAGAATTATGAAACCCTTTATCAAAGATTGGATAGAAAAGATATAAAACTCCTTACGAGCCCAACCTTTCAACAACTTAAACCAATGACTCGTATTTTGCAATAATGTAATAGTTATTGCAATTAAAATAGCCTTCAAATCATGATTATATTGCCTAATTTGAAGAAAGTGAACCTAATATAGATCTCCTTTAAGATAATTTTCTTTAAGAAAATAAGGATGACCATTTTAGGAACCTTCTTCCAATAAAATAAATCAAGCATTTTGCAAAAATGCTTATGCTAGCTATACAAAACTCCAAAATTACTTTCAGTGGTTCTAAACAAAAATCTGTGACTACTAGATGTGTAAACATTCAAAATAACTTTTGGTAGATCAAGATAAAGTGATCGTGACTACCACCTTTCCAAAAAGCAAAAGTGACTTTACAAAAGGCAGATGCCAGCTTTACAAAAAAATTCAAGACTACTTTTGATGAAAGATTCCAATTGTCTACTATAAAAATCTAACTCCTCTATTATAAAAAAGAGCTCAAAAGATTTCCAAGACAAGCTTTTGGAGCCAAACTTCATTAAAGATCAATTCCCTTTTTTCCTTAAGTATGCTTATTCTTTCTTTCTACCCTTATTTTATAAAAATCTCCTTTTTGTACTACTTTAAAGATTTTTTAAATAAAAGTTGTATTGTTGCATGCCTATATTGTTATTAGAACCAATCTTCAATTTTTTTCATTACTTGGAAAATTAGGTATTGTTTGCATAAGTCATTCATATTTTTGCACTGTAGTGTCAAAATGATACATTTTTTAGTGTTTTTGCCTAAAGTTTATTAGTTGTGTAACCCATTGAGTTGTGTTAGGGCATTGGAAGACTTGTAAAGAACTAGTGGATTGTTGGAAATCTATTATGCATAAACCTTAATTTTTCAAATATGAACTTGAATCTTTATATAACTCCTTTTTTTTTTTTTTCAATTCTTCTACTTTGAAAAGCTATGAAACTTATAAAATAGCTAAGACTGAGAAGATAACCATAAAAGACTTTAATAGAGGTATTGATAATTGGAAAATTTTAAAAGTCCAAAAATATTAGATTTATAAACTTATAAAATACAATTTTTTTCCAAAATGATTTTACAATCAAAATTGAAGAAAGATATATTTATTTTACAAAACATTTTACAACTATTCATCTTCTTTCTAAAAAATCTCTTCAAAATCTCAAAAATAAGTATTACAAATACATTTATATTGGTCTAGTATAAGTAGGCATATGACCCTTTACAAAAGAAGGTTTTAATACTTTTATTTAAGCAATCCTTAAGGATAGTAAATTTTCAAATTTCCAAATTTCCTTCTCTATTTCATAAAATCTAGCCTTTGTAGTGGATTTATTTCTTAAAATTGTTATCCAAACCTTATTATTTCTTTAAGTGATAGAAATATTTTACAAAATATAGTTTTACAAATCAAATTGCAAAAGTACAATATGCTGGAAGGATCAATTCTAGTAGTATTGATTTTCAAAATTCATCACAAAATTATGGTTTTTGCATTTGCATCTAAACATAGGTTACAATCTAAAAAAAAAGAACTTTTTTTCTTACAAATAAATTGTTCTTGTTCAAAAAAAAATCTAATACAAAACAACTTTTACTATTCCATTTAGACAATATGAATAAAATTTTATGCCATTTGGTTTGAAAAATTCCCCTTTAAATTTCCAAAGAATTATAAATGATATTTTTCAATTATATTCAAAATTTTGTCTTGTTTATATTGATGATGTTTTAATCTTTTCAAACTTTGTTAAACAATATTTTAAATGTTTATAAATGTTTTTCTATGCTGTTAAACATAATGGACTTATGATATTTCAGTTTAAGATATCTCTATTTTAAACTAGAGTGAGAATCCTTAATCATTACCTTTCTCAAAAAGCCATTACCTTTCTTAAAGAACCATTACTCCTAATTTGAACCTTACAAATTTTTTAAAAATATTTCCATATTTTGAAAGCCTAACAATATACAAATCTTGTAGGAAAATGGGAAACTTTATAAGTATTTAAGGATTCCACCTCAAAGTATTCCTTCTAACTTTAAACTTAGCATTTAAAAACAAGTGCATAATAAAGTTAGAAGTTGATCTGTAATATCTTTTAGACAATCTTTAGAATACAAGAGACAATACTTCTAATTTTACATATGTTATGAATGCATTAACAAGGTACTTCTCTACAAATTTACTTATTAGCAATTATAATTAATATTGCATTTTCAAAGAAAGAAACACAAGTATTTTCTCTGAATGGTCTCTAGTCCAAAACCATATTACAAATTACCATGATGCATCATACAAAGGTTACCATGGTCTACAAAAAGCACTTCATGCATGTAAAAAACACATAGGTACAAATTTCTTTATAGACCCTTCAATTTACAAATATTTAGAAAGGATGTCTATTATACAAAATCCAATTACATTTGCATATGCTTCAACTTCAATTTCATATCCACTCTAGAAGGCTTTAAGAACAGTATTATAAAAAAGAAAACCCTTAAGCTTAAGTGAGACATAAGAGATTACAAAACAAAGTGAGATGGCTTCAACATATTTGAAGTTATTGAGTAATCTCATGAGTAAAACCACACATATATCTCCCACTAAGATAAATAAAATAAACCATAATCAATTTTTCTTCTTTCAAAACACTTTTACAATTACTTTCAAAATCATAGAGATATAATTTCTTTAGTAAACCAAAGAAGAGAAAACCAACTTTAGGACACTTGGGAAAAAATAAAAAAATTCCTTAAAATGGTGGCTTCCTCTCTTAGGATATTCCATGGTATTATAACATGGTGTGAAACAACTTATTACCCATCAAGAAAAAGACCAAATTATCAAGACCAACTTGCTACTTTTAGACAAATCCCATTAGACAAAATAACATACACTTGCATATTAGACTTTTCAATCTACAATGCCAATATTAATCTCCAAATCTATCAACAAATCAACTTTGAAGGCCTTAAAATTACTCCACAATTGCTACTAAATCATGGAATGTTGGGACAACTTATATTTTTAGATCTAGATTTGTCCCATTGGTCAACTTTTTAGACAACACAGTAGTTAAGGTTTCCACCTATTAGATTGAACAAGTGCTTCTTCACTCTCTCATATCTTGCTTATTTAAAGTGTAAATGGTTTCTCATCTTACTTACACTTACTTTTTCTTTATTCTCAGCTTCTATCTTTCTCTACTCTTTATCAATCATCTTTTTTCTTATTTCAATCTTTAATTTTTTGTTCTTGTTCATAAAGGATTAAGAAATGGAGGAAATGCCTCATATGAAGAATGCTTATATGGAGATTATCATATAAGATAAGGAAAACAATATAGAGGATAAATTTTTAATAAATAGTGTTCCTTCTTGTGAACTTTTTAGTTGTAGGGCTAAGGTTAAGAAGAATAACCCTTTATGAATATTTTTAGGTACTTATTGGGGTTACTTGGATCATATAGAGAGATGAGCTATCTAGATTTATCAGTCTTCTTCAGACAAACAAGTGTATTGTTTATTTATTTATTACACCTTTCTTTATGTAGTGTATTTAATAAAGGGGTTGATCATTTAAATCCCAAAGGTTTTTCAAAAGTTTCTCTAATTTTACCTTATTGCTTTAAAGCAACTTCATCCAAATAATTGGCTAACAATGCTTAAGATTAGGTATGGTCTTTCTTTCAATATTTTCCTCTATCTACTTGACTTTAAGAAGGTTGTAGGGAGTCATAGTCTATATTCTACCCCTTACCGGGTTGTATAGGAGGTTCAACTCCAAAGGGATACATATAGGATGGATTATCGCCAAAGATTCATTTATTTTTAAAATAATAATCTCATCCTTTACCCTCTTGTCTAGAACCATAAAGCATGGGTGAAGGAATGTACACCTATATCCAATAAAGACTAAGCCATTTTACAATGTATTCAAAAGTAAGATTTATGACTGACTGTTATAAAGGATATTTCTAAACTTGTTCCTCTTAGGCCCTTTTCTCACATTATATGTGTTGGCTCTTAAACTAATGGGTCTTCTTCTCAAGGTGACAAGTTAAGTAAGGGGCTTGTTAATGATGAAGAGGGAGAAAGGAAGAAAAGGAAAGAGGTTGCAAATGAAGATGTTGACTTAGGTATTACCCTTTAGAGTGAAGGCTTATTTCCCTTACTTTATTATGGCCTATCTAAAGTGGCCATTAAGTTAGAAAAGGATCCAAAGATACATTATGAATAAGTCATCCATTGGTATGATCTTACTGAAAAGGTAGAGAAGCAAATATCAAAGCTTTAAGTGAATGTAGCAAGTTTAGAAGGCAAGCTACAAACCATGAAGGAAAGTTTATCCATCCAAGCCATTGAGGAGGATAGATGCATTGAGAAATTAGTAATCGTTGCCCTTTTATTAGTTATGAAAGTGGCCTTTAATCCTTAGAAGGGTGGCATTCTCAATGAGTGGCCTAACTTTGGTCTGAACTTATTTTATGCTAAACTCCTTGGACCATTGCTTTAACAGTTGGGAGATGACTTAAAAGTTCAATGAGAGGTGTTGGGCTCAAGGGGTAAGTACTCTCTTGTTACCTTTTGATGATTTATTTTATGTAAATATTCTTTTTATAGTTAATGTTAACCTTTTTAGGGCATGTAGTGTAAGCTAAAAAATTTTTGTAATACTAACTTGTTAGTTTAATTTTGTAATATCTTAACTTTGGGTTCTCTTAATAGAATTAGATTTTACTAACATTTGTGCTTGATATCTATTTCATTTCCTTTGTTTCTCTTTCTTTATTTTTTGGCCTTAATCATATTTGTCAGAAGTGCTTGCCACCTATCCATTTATTATTTGTAATCACCTTTTATATATAAGGGCATTAGTTCCTTCCATATTCATTAGGCTTTTCTTTAGCAATTGTTCTTTAGGACATTTTACTTAAAATCCTTTTGTTCAATGATTCATTTAAGTGTGGATTTGCCTTTGCATCATAAGAATTGCTACCTAAAAGGTCTTTACTACAACTAACTAATCACATAGTGTTATGATGTTCAATTTAAAAGAGAGGAATCTCTGGTCTAGATTCATTTCCCCTCGTTATTGTTGCCATTATACATGTGCCTTATTTTGGGGATGATTAGATAGGTGGATTACCTAACCTTTAGAGGGTCAAGACACTTATATTTGTCATTGGATGTTTATTAGCCCTAAAGAGGTACACGTTCTTGCCTTAAGTGTTGCCAAAAAAGGTATATAAGGATGTTAGCTACTATCTAGCACTTCCTTTGGCTGTTCCCTAATAGGAGTTAAGAAACCCCTTATACACTTTCTACAATAAGAAGTCAAATAAAACATGATCTTAGGTATAAGTAGGAGAAAACTATGGTTTGCAACGTTATCCCTTTTTTTAGGAAAAGGGAATACGATGGAGTAAAAAATTATGTAGTTGAAGGATTTATAAGCAATTATGGTTAGAAACTAACTAAGGACAACTCAAGATACAAATGAGTGTTATTTTCAAGGTAAATTTATTTGGTGCTACTTTTGTTTAGTATCCTTATATATTTATTTTGTTTTGTTTAAGTGTGTCTTTTGACTGAGGATCCAACTCTTATCCTACCATAATTGATACTATCAATTTGAAGTTGATAGCCCACTTAGGCTTAAATAAAAAAGTCTCTAATTGGAAGTATTAGTGGGTCTTTTAGAGTTATTACCTAGTTGTTTAGTGGTTAAATTGTTGAGGGTGATACCCCTATTTGGTTGTGATGGATTACCAAGATCTACTTCAATAGTTAGAGAAGCTGAAGGGAGATTTTGATTAAGCAAATTCTTTTTGCAAAGAGAGAGATGAGCTTTGTTGGGCTTATTCTTAGCTTGACAACCAAGTTCTAGCTAACCTTTAGTAAGAGTCAATTGGAAACCTTCATCCATGACTTGAGGAGCAAGTTAAAGGATGCCAAAAAGAAACTAGCAAGCTTAGATGCTTTTCTCTTAGCTACAAACACTAAAATGTAAGAATTTGAGGTTGCTTTAAAGGGAGAAACTCTAAGACATTAGTAAGTTAAATTTAATGTCAATTGATAAGACATAATTTTAGATTAAGGAAGAGGAGCTACCTTAATATTTTTATATGAAGAATTAGAGGAAACTCTTTTTAAAGAAAGTGCAAATCTTTGCACTAATACTATTAATCAAGGTTGGTAAAATTGATGTTCTGGTACTTTTTAAACAACTTTTATTATTTCTCTTTTGCATGTATAAATTAGAAACTAACAACATATACCTTTTCTTTTTCTGATGGAAGGGACATAAGTGATGGGTTTGTTAATATATAAATGGTTAATGTGAATTCATTTGATGTTATTTGTTGCTTTGGTGCTATAAATTCTATTAAAAATGAAAATAGACAAGAGTGTGGTTAAGATTGAGACCAAAGGTGATGAATTTCAACAACAGTTATGTTATTCTTAAATTTTAATATTGACTACATGTATTGCTTGCACTAATTAATTTATTGTATTCTACTAGAAATGAAAATAGATAAGAGCATATGGTTAAGATTAAGACTAATGATGATGAAATTAAACCATAACTATATTATTCTTAAATTTTGATATTGGTTACATGTATTGCTTGTACTACTAAGTTTATTGTATTGCAATTTCTTAAAATTTTTAAGTGTAGTAAATATTTAGTACTAAAGGATTAATTTTAATTAACTAATTGCTAAGTATCTATTTTACCAATTTGATGCCAATTAAACCTAAACCTCTTAGCTTTCTAGTTTAATGACCATTTAGTTTTTAAAACCTTGGTTTTGGCTTGTATTAAAGACAAGCTTGTATAAGCTATGATGTCCTAGAGACTATTTAAAGGGAGCGTGTTTCACTTTTTGGGTGATTAGGTTCCAACACTCCCTTGTTAGAGGATGTCATCTCTGCTAGACAACTAATTTGGCTTAGATATGTTAGAACCTTTACATGAGGATTATGAGGCTTACCTTTTGATGTTATCATGGATGCTCTTTAGTGCTTTGCTACCAACTTCTTTGGCATGCTCCTCCTTATCTTATCATTAGACTTTCATCCATTCGTAATGGTCATGTTAAGTTGGGTAAAGTGGGAAGCAAGCTCTTTCGCTAGTTCTTCTTTCATCCCACCTTCTATGTTACAACTTGATAAGTTCCCTTAGGCTTGAAATAATAGATTCTTGTTATGTTGGTATTATTATATCCTCTTTTGTTAGCTTTAAGTTAAGGCCCTCGAGTTAAGGGTTCAAGGGCTTATAAGAAAGAAGACATAACTTTGTTAATTGCGAAAGTAAACCTTTCATAGTTACAAGTGTCCTTTGGTTTTTTGCACTACCCACCATTTTATAAGTCATCATGACCATATAAACCTAGAATTATCTTTAAATAATTATAATCTTTAATGATAATTATGACATATATTTGTACCAATTATTTGCTTTTTGCCCTTACATATAATTATGGTGTGCAACTAATCATTCAATAATTTCTTTTTTTTTTTGTCCTTTTTCTCCTATGGACCTCATTGTAACTCCTAATGACCAATGATCATTAACACTTAAGATTGATAGATTTTTTTTTTAGTCCATGGTTATATGCATTTATCATTCCCTTTTAGGGAGATGATAAATGTAAATAACTTGTTGTTGTTTTTACAATAAAGGTTAAGGAATCTCTATCAATTTTGGTTTCTTTTAAAAACTTGATATGTGACCTTTAGGGCCATAGAAGAGTGGGTTAAAGTGTATAATCTCCTTAAGCTCTTATTGTTTCATTGTTTTGGCAACAAGAGCTTAAGGAGATTAGTTAATCTGTGGTCATTCAAAGTAGCTTGTTCAGGTTTGGTGATCTTGATTTAGTATTTTTACAAGTCAAACTTTTGCTTAATGCCTTTTATAGGAAAACAAGTTAGTTTTATGGCATTGCAAGTTTAGGCTACCTTGCCTTTGATTACTTTTTGTGCAACATTTAGGAATGAGTTAAGTAAGACTAACTAGGTAGAGATGTTTATGTCTATAATTTTTTTTATTTTATTATTTTAAACAAATGACCAGGCAAAGTTATACCTTTATTTTTATTGTGAATAGGTGGCCAAACACAACTACACCCCTATTTTATTATTATAAGTAGGTGACTAGGTAAAGCTGCACCTTTACACCTTTGTATAATTGATGGAATGAAATTTCTTTTTGATCCACTTATACTTTGGTGACACTTTTAGATTTTATCATCCATATTGTTTCTTAACTTAGGTGTCTTGAAATCATAATTTATTTTGGTTCTCTTGTTAGTTAAATATAACTTTTAAGATTTTTGTTGTACTATTAGTTTAGGATAATAGTCTTAATGCTCCTTTTCTTTTGAGTTCTCATCATTTTGGTTAGGTCTTTCAAGTGCTTAAAATTTTAGCAAGTCTTTTTGGGATACCTAATGCCTTAAGGAGGTTTTATTTGGTGCCTAAAGTACAAGCCAAGTCTTTTAGGTGCTTGGAGTGTTAGTTAGGTCTTTTAAGGCCCTTTAGGGTTTTAATTGGGTCTTTTAGGTGTCTAACATCTTGATTAAGTCTTTAAGTGCCCAAAATCTTAAGTTTTTTTAGGTACTTGATGTTTTAGTTAGGTATTTTCAGTGTCTAGTGTCTTGATCAAGCTTTTTAGACATATAAAGTATTAATCAAGTCTTTTGAGAGCGTTTAAAGTCTTAATTAGATCTTTTAAGTGTGTTGAAGGTCTTAACTAGGTCTTTTGAGTACCTTATTTCTTGATCAAGTTTTTTAGGTGTTTGAACTCTTAATTAGGTCTTTTCATGTGCCTAATGTCTTAATCAAGTCTTTTGGATGCCTGACATAATGAGTAGATCTTTTAGGTACTTAGAGTCATAGTCAAGGTTTTTTAGGCAACATTAGTTGAAGAGAGGAAACCTTTCCTTTCATTCATTACACAAACTTTTTGAGTACATGTCCTAATGATCATAGATATAAAAGGCGTTAGGCATTACTAATAATAAAATTTTAAGCTAAATGAGTTCCAAACTCTAAGAATTGAAGTTCCATCTATTTGCTCTAACTTGCAGTTTTTAGGTTGGATTACTTTAGTCACCTTATACGAACTCTCCCAAGTAAGTGACAACTTACTCGTTCCTTTTTCACTTTTGTTGGCCTCTCATTTATAAAAGATTAAATTAACTTTCTTGAAAAGTCATTTATTGACCTAATTGTTATGATACTAAGTCATTTTTTATTGAAAAGTTGTTATATTGATCATAGCTTATTCTTTGGCTTCTTTCAATAAGTCTAAGCTGACTCTAAGATTGTCATCATTGGTGTTTTCCTAAAAGATGTTATGATGATAGCTAGGTTCTTCCACCTTAGCTGTAACCATAACATTTGTTTTAAAAGCCATTGTGAACTGAGTCTATCTAATAATAAGTCAAGGTGTAGTGCACTAAGCCCGTGGGATGGTAAGAAATTCATTTACCCATTACCCCTTAGCTTTCTTGAGTCTTTTCTTTAACTTTTAGGTTATGTATCTATTAGTGATTTGTACTTGTCTATTTGTTTATAGGTGCTCGATAGCCATAAATTTTAGGTGAATACCTATGTCTTGGCAGAAATTTTTGAATTTGGTGTTATGGAATTATTTTTCATTATTTATAATAATGGCCTAAAGGATTCTAAATCTACTAATAATGGAATTTTAAAAGGTTTTCTCACATTTTCCTTAGTTATTATGGCTAAGGTTTTTGCCTTTATCCCTTTGGTGAAATAATCCACCATGACTACTACAAACTTTCTTCTCCCTATAATAAGTGGGAATAAACTGATGATGTCTAAACCCCATTAGGCAAAAGGTTAAGGAGCAAAAATTGGAGTTGTTGTAAGTTTTCAAATCGTTGACAATTATCACACTTCCTTACCAACTTTATGGAGTCCTCTTTTATCGTGAGGCAATAAAAACCTTGCTTAAGAGTTTTGGTTGTTATGACCTTTCATTTAGTGTGATTTTCACATATGTCTTTATGGATTTCTCTCAAAAAGTAATTGCCTTGGCTAAACATTTGAAGAATAAAGGTTAAAGGATCTCTGGTGCAATTAGTTGTTCAATATAGGGTATTAGGTTGCTTTACATTTGATTTTTCTGGCTTCCAACTTGTCTTTTAGGAGTTTGGCTGTTTGAAAATATTTAATAATCAAGTCCATCCACATAGGTTTGGATTGGACAAGTAAGACCTCCATAATGATTTTCTCCTAACTAGGGCGTTTTATAGTCTCTATTATGATGGTTCTCTCAACTCCTTCATTCTAAGATGGATGAAACGTGTAAAACTTGTCTGCACCCACATTTTTTGCCTTTGGAATTTCAACTAACTCCATCTTGACCCAAACTTTCATATTCTTTTTGGATTTTTTTTTGCCTTTTACAAATACTTATCTATAATCCCCTCCTTTACTTAATAATCACCTATAACCTAGCCTATAATTAACTAAGAGTCATTGTCCACTTTTAGATGTTCAAATATAAGGGCTTTTGTTATTTTTAGATTGGTTACAAGTGCTTTGTATTTAGCTTTGTTATTTAAAGTTGTGAATAAGAATCTTGGGGTGTATTTAAGGATAACATTGCTAAGTTCTTGGATTACAATTTTGGCTCCATTCTCTTCCTTGTTAAAGGACATATTAACGCATATGGACTAAAACACCAGACTTTAAGCTTTCACCTTTGTCTACTTAAAGTTAGGACTTTTGTTGACAAAGCTTACTAGTGTGTAACCCTTTATAGCTTTCCTTGGGTGGAAGTGGACATTAAATTCTCCCAATTCCATAAATCATTGTAGCATTTTTTTTGGCTACATTAGACCTTAATTAAATTAGCCTTAAGGGTGATTTGTAAGAATAGTGATATAATAAGATTAAACGTAAAGCTTGAGTTCTTTACTAAAATTATAAGGGTTTACACCATTTTGTCAATCTTAAGGTATCTTAAATCTACTCTTTGTAGAGCTTTGTTGACATAATACACCAATTTTTAAATTAGGCCTTTTTCCTAAATAAGTACAAAATTAACCATATGAGTACTTAACATCAAGTAAAGGAATAACTCTTTTTTAGGGATAAGTTTACAAAGGAACGAAGGGAAGTCAAACAAGCTTTTAATACATTACAAACTTATTCACATCCTTTAGTCTATTTAAGACCTAGAACCTTTTTTTAATATTTGGAAAAATTAGAGTTATTTGTCTTCAGACCTAAAGATAAACCTATTTAAGTGGGCCAAAATGCCCATTATGATCTAAACTTCTTTTATACTCATTGGAGATAATAAGTTTTGAATAGTTGCTATCTTTTTTGGGTTGGCTTTTAGCCCCCTAGGAAACAAAGAATCCTAAGAACTTGCTAGACTGCACTTTAAACATGTACTTGGTAGGGTTAACCTTCATATTATATTGATTTAAAGTATTAAAGGTTTTTGGAAGATCAATCATATGGTTTAAGGAGGTCCTACTTTTGACAAACATATTGTTAACATAAACTTTTACATTCTTGCCTATCTAGTATTTGAACATCTTGTTAACTAAATGATAATATATGGCCCCCATATTTTTTAGGTCGAAAGGCATTACTGTGTATCAGTATGTTCCTCTTTTTTTTGATAAAGGGGATCTTTTTTCATTTTGGCTCATGCATCGGGATCTAATTATACTTAGAAAAAGCATTTATAAATGTCAAGAGCTCATACCTTAAGGTTTCGTTAACCGACTAGTTAATGTAAGGAAATGGGTAATTGTCCTTCAAATACGCCTTGTTAAGGTTTATAAAATCGATGCTCATTCTCTATTTACAATTATTTTTTTCTTATCATAATCTTAATAAGGTCTTTTATGGCTTAATCTTTATTAAAGCATTATGTACCATAAAATTTGGCCTTTAAGGTCAAATTGGCATATTCGATAAGGAAGGTGGCATAAAGGAGGCATAAGGGCTTGTTAAGGAAGGCATCAAGTGCCAACAAAGAGGAGAAATTAAAAGGTCTTTTCTAGTCCCCCTTGGGCCATTAAGTGCTTTTAAAGGGGTGTGCCACAACGAAACAAAGGAATGAAAGGTCGCTTTGTGTGTTGGATGCTTTTTATCATCCCCACAATAATGTTACACCACCTTTTTGAAAAAGTTTATGTGTAGTAGTTTATCCACTTCTTTCATGATTCTAGCTTGTTGAATTGGGGAAAATTTTCTCTTATATTGCTTGACTGCTAAAAAGTCTAGGTTTGTGTTCAATTTATAAGCCATGATTTTAGGATTGATCTCAGGTATGTCAACTAAAACCCATGCAAAGATGTTAGCATTATGCCTTAGGAAGCTTATGATTGCTTTTTTTAATTGGGGTTTAAGCTCTTTTTTTCATTTAGATAACCTTTTGAAGTTTTTCTAGATTTAGAGGAATTTATTCTAAACCTTCTGCTAGTATTTCCTTATTGGGGTTTTTCCTCTTCAAGCTTGAGGCCAAAGATTTTGATGTTGAATAGTTTATGTTTCCCTTTGATTTAAGTTACCTATAGCTCCCCAACTTACTTGTGATCACCCCAAACTTTTTTTATTCTAGTTAGGGTAAGGAATTTTATTTTCAAGTGTTTAATAGATAAGATGATGTTAAAAACTCCAAAAGTTAGCCTTCTTAGGATTACATTGTAAGAGAATGAGATTTTAACCATACAAAATTTCAAAGTTATTTCCAAGGAATGGGGTAAGAGTCCTAAAGTAACTAGTACTTCAATTACACATTCTAAAATGATAAACTAATTAAAGAACCCATAGAGAAAATAACAGTTTAGTGAAACCATTTCTTTTGTAAAGTCCATTTTAATGAAAGCTTTATAGTATAAGATGTTAAAGTTGTTCATTAGCATGTTGATGATTAAAGGATCATCATAGAGGTATTTAATTCCTTTCAAATCATCATTTGTGAATGTGATAAGAGCTTTGATCTCTTGGAGGCACTTGCCTCATATGTTTAAGACCTTTCTTACATATAATTTCTTGATCAAAGTTATGATGCTAATTGTTAGCCCTTCTACAATTACACTTACAATTACACTAATAACCATTTTAATTAGGAAAATTGGAGTGGAATAGTTTTATTGCTTTTACTTTGTAAGACCTCTCTTTCAGACTAATGCTTTTTCATCCTAGAGGTCCCACTTCTCATTTCTTACTCCTTTTTTCGCTCATCTTAATGCATAAATTCCTAAAGCATGCCCATTTTAATGATATTTGATATCTCATCCTTCAAATTATGGTATTCCCCAATGATGTGATCTTAGTTATGTGTAAATGACAAAATTTGGACTAGTAAAGTCATTGAAACCATCTAATTATAACCTTATCTTTGATTTCTATAAAGATGTTAGCTCAAGTAGTGTTAAGGGATGTATACTATGTGTAAGCTAATTTTAGACTATAGCTTTTTCATTTTTTAATGTTGCAAGAGGGAGACTAACTTGGTTTTTTTTATCTTCTAGCCTTTAACTCACTTTACAATTGTCTTTTTCATTCTTTTAGTGTTCCTTGGCTTTATTTCTTTCCCTTTAAACATATTTTGCTTTTCCACCCTTAACATTACTTTAATAAAGTCTATTGATGGCCTATTATCTAAGGAATGAGTAAGTCAAGACTTTTTGAGATCAGTACAAAATGTTGATATGGCAAACTCTAGGTTTAATCTTTATTATTTAACATTTCCATATTAAAGTGAGCAACATATTCTCTAAACAATTCCTTATGTTGTTGGCAAACAACCATCAAGGCTACTAATGCCTACTTTTGCCTTTTACTATGGATAAACTAGACCATGATATGTCAACTTAAGTTTTATAAGCTTGTGATGGAGCCCAAAGGGAGCTTTGCATACCATCATTAGGCTTCCTCTTATAGGGTAATGGTAACAGCTTTGCATATGATAATGTCTCTATGCAAGGGCTTTAAGGTTTAAAACTAGTTCCAGTGGTCTAATGGATTAAAAGTTCCATCACAAGAATCTAAATTGGGCATCTTGAACTTCTTTTAAGGGAGTGCATCTTGGATCTTTAAAGAGAAAGGAGAGTTGAAGACTTCCTTATAAAGGGATGGCGCCTTGTTGCATAAGGCAACAACCTGAAGCATTAACCTTTGGACTTGGTTAATGACTTCATCTTGGTTTAAGGGATGTTCTCACTCTTTTCATATGGAAGGAGTTTTATGGGTCAAAGGGCTCTTGTTATCCTTATACATAAAAGTATTGTGTAATGCCTGTAGGACTTTTACACTAAGGAAAAAGACAATTTTTGACCTATAAGTTGTTTGAGAGAGTTAAACGTTGATGTTTTGGTTGGGGGTGGGAGAATGGTGTTATAGCCGATGGCAAGGTTGGGGTTTTAATAGGGGGTATAAGAGGATGAGGGCTCCAAGCATGTGTTTTTTTTTATCGAGAGGTGGATATAAGGGTTTGGTAAGGTGAGCTTTTATGCTCTTTAACCTGAGATGTCATCGAAGAGGTTATCACCCTAATTTGTTCTTGTAAGATTTAGATTTAACATAATGAGGTTGAAGGTAGTTGCTCTTTAACAAAACTAAAAGTAATAGAAGGAGAGACATTATTAAATTTTGGTGGGAAGGAATCATACCTATATTTTTAGGTGAAGGGTAGCTTGCAAGTCACTAAAAAGGAATATATATAAGTAAATATTTCGATTAGAAAAAAAGGAAGAGACCATAATATTTGATTTCCCACAAACAATGTCAAATAGTAAGAATAGTTCTTGGTTAAGGGGGCTTGTAACCTACAAAACAAAGAAAATGTTATGAGGTGCTAAGTTATGGCCTAGTGTCAGCACTTTAATGACTAAGTTAGATTAATGGTAGGGATGGTTATTAGTTAAGGGGGTGCTAGGTTGTAGCCCAGTATTTACACTCCAGTGTCTAAGTCAAATAAGGTTTTCTTAAGAAAGAAGAAGATGAACACTTGTATTAAGACTTGTTTTGGAGGTATGTAATCATTGTTATTCATAGGTCCCTTGGCATGCCTTTATTAGTTGAGGTGGATTGAAGAGCACATTAGGGATTCTTTTGCATATAGTGCTAGTTTTGTTATCTTGATAGGTTTGCTAGGATGGTGAGCATTGCCTTATAGGAGATTATGGAGTAGACAACACATTCATTTAGTATGAGTGACTCCTTTGAGGACATGTTTTTCATACTCAAAGAAAGTCTATTTGGCAGAGGTAGGAGTCAAAAGCTATTAGGAAGTGGTGAATAAGGAGTCAACTTATGGACTAACAGGCAACTAGGCAAAAGACAACTCATTAGCTATAGTAGTTGGGCATATACAAGCTTAGGACATTGCCCTATAAATGTTATCCTTACTGACAATTTAATATAACACTAAATTTATATGATGTGCTTTTCTTTAAAAATGTGTTTTGTTGCATATAGACTTGAGGTTGTATTATTATTGTTTCATAATTGGATTTGTACTAAGGATTACAATATTTTTTTGCATAAAAATTTAAAAATTTTGTTCTATATTCCTTTATTTAATTTTCCCAAAAGATCATTGTGTGTGAAATGCCCTACACTTAGGAATGTGAATTGCTTTGCTCTCTTTGCTTACTCCTCTTTACCTCTTATTTGTTTTCTTTATCAATTTTTTATCTATCTAAAATTTAAGTCATCACTAGCCTAAGGTATTTTCTATTTACTTACATCTAATTCTTGATCTTTTAGCTTAAATGGACCAACCCCTCTTTATATTGTTCAAGGTGAACACATTAAATCATAAAGGATTTAAAATTACTCTTCATCTTGCCAAAAATTTCAATTTTTTAACTTATAAGGAAATGACCCACTAATAACTTACTTTTCCCATCTATTTTAACTATTTATAAAGCCCAAAACAATGGATTAAGGGTCATGATTAGGCACAACAATCTACTAATGACATCATTATTTTGCATGAAAATTGGCATTAATGAAAAAAAGAAAAAGAAAAACTAAAAGAATGGTCTATTTAATTAAGCTAGGTACGATTTAGGACTTTTTAATTAAAATGAGAGGTTTTAATTTATTAAGATAATCAATGGTATTATTTATCGAGTTTTAAAGTTAGACTTAAACTAACATATTGAGTCCACTAAACAAAACCCACCAATGTTATAGATTTCATGTCACAAGAAAATTATAATTCATGTCAACATTTTATTGTAGTTAATTTGTTACATCATAATGTTCTAACACATTTCATTCGAATGATTAACAATCTATTAAACTTGTTAACAAAATTTTTTATTGGATATATTTTATGACTTTTTAAATGTCATACTAGATTTGTAAAAATATGAAATTTCCTAATATCTAATTATCACTTATTATATTTTTAGACTTAATTAATGTTCTTTCAAGTAGAAGTCAAAATTGCTAGATTGTGAAAAATTGAGGAGTTAATTTTTTATTATCATTTGATTTATATGTCTTATTTTATATTTACTTTTTTAAAAAAATTATATTGTGTTTGGTCTTATGACCGACAAAAACTATAGTGTCAAACAATTAATTTTTGCAAACTAAATCATTCTTATGTGTCAATTTTTGGAGATTTTTTTATTTGTTTTACTTCATATGACAACATAACATGCAATTTTTTGTTAATAAAAATTAATGTTATTTCTAGTTATGTTATCACTTTATAGGCACATTTACAAATTATTAATAAGTGATGAAAACTTTAATAGTAAAAGAGTTGATGGCATAAGTATAATAGGTGATTGCCTTTCTTTTTCCAATTGGAAACATAATGTGTGTCACAAGGTAATTCACATGTAATTATTAATATGTACTTTATAGATTACCTCTAATTGTGGAAAAATTAAAGGATCACAAAACTTAATGCTAATCATGATATTGTGATATCGAAACAAATTATTTAAAGCAATGAAAGGTCATAGTACACATGCACATTCTTTTTAGTAAAATTTGATGAGTTATTATCTAAACAAAATTTATAACCTTTTCCCACATTAATAAATATATCATAACTTTTAGAAATTTATAATTTGAGTTATATAATATTTTTTTGTAATAAATCTATTACAACATTAGGTTGAATAGATGGAAATTATTTTGCATGGTGACTAACACAATAACATGACAATGTTGGTGACTTGGACTAAAACAACTTGTCGAGTATGATCCACCTTAAATTTAAAGTTTATTAACTTTCTCAAATTAAAATTATTAAAAACAAATTTCAAACATAAAAAAATTCATTTTATTTAAAATAAATGTGAAAATAGATTTTACTCAAACTAAATTTGGAAATTCATTTTACTTACATGCAAGATGAGATTTCACCAAAACAAAAAGCAAAAACCTAACCTTAATACTCCTTTATGCAAATGCAAAATCATTACCCATCTAAGATAAGGATCTATTAGTGGAAGAGAAATCATCTTACTTTCGATAACAATGTTCAATAAATTAACGCATAGAGTTATGTTAACTTTACAAGGTATATATTTGAGCATACACTTCATTGTTGCACTAAATGCATCCTATGTCGATGCTTGTAGCAAATGAAGACCCACTTGTAATGTCTCAACCCCTTACCGTGTTCCATTGTTATAGTTTTTGTACAAAGTATTAATGTTAAAAGGGATGTATATGCCTCTCTCTATTTTTCTCTCTCTAACTCAAAATTTTATTTATGGCTCTTAAAATTAATCTATCCTTCTTTTTTGTTTCGCTCCCCAAAATTAGAATTCTTTTGATCAATTTGGGACTGACAAGATTTTGAGTATTATTTAAGTTTAAAATTTCTGTTTCTCGCCTTAATTTGAGTAAAATGAATTTTTAAATTTATTTTTAATGAAATAAAATTTTAAAATTTTAAAATTAATTATTAATAATTTATTTTAAAAAAATAATTAAGTTGATTTCGAATGTCCATTTAGCCTAATAAACTTT
The DNA here is from genome assembly GCA_020883675.1 of Bruguiera gymnorhiza. Taxonomy (NCBI): domain Eukaryota; kingdom Viridiplantae; phylum Streptophyta; class Magnoliopsida; order Malpighiales; family Rhizophoraceae; genus Bruguiera; species Bruguiera gymnorhiza. The sequence goes on from JAIRCJ010000076.1 coordinate 1,902,222, forward strand.
AAATTAGAGAACATTCTAAATCCAACTTATCAATATTGTCATATCATTGTGCTACATCATTAGGCAAAGCATTTTTCTTCCATTTAACTTAATGACATTATAGATTTGTTAAGAAAAATTTTTACAGAATCTAAATTATAAATTTTTTATAATTATAGTATATTTATTAATCCATGAAAAGATGATAATTTTTTAAATAACCCAAATTTTATTGTTCAACTTGGTTCTCAGGCCCATCCACCTGAAAAGAGCCCAGTTCACCTGGGTGAGAAGCAAGAAAGAAAGACAAGTGAAAATTTGACTTATTGGTGGATGCGGAACTTGGAGATGTGAGAGTCACAACTTGACTTTCCCTGCAAGCATAAAAGCCTTATAGGTTATAGATCTAACCAGTTGAGGCCCACCCCAAGCATTCTCCAACTCCATAACCACCTTCTGAGAAAGCAAATCCACACCCTGGTCCTTGGCTGTAGTGATTGCTGACCATGACCTCAACATCTTCAAATATCCCTGAAAAGACAGCGTCTTCGGTATGTCCAACTCTAATGGTTGTCCTTCGGAACCCAATCCCACACTCTCGAAAGGAAATGGAAGTTTCCTATATCCATCAAACAAGTATTGGATATTGGGGTTCCAGAAAGGAAGTGTTGTGTCGTGGAAAATCTTCATTATGGCATCAAATGTGGGGGTAACGACAGCATCATTGTAGCACCAGACAGCAAGCACACCACCAGGCTTTCTTAGCAGGCGCATAACAAGGGAATAGAATTTCGGAAGATCGAACCAATGGACTGCTTGGGCTACCGTGATCAAATCAACTGAATTTTCACCTCCAATTAAGCTCACCAATTCATCATCGGATATAGAAGATGGGGTGTGGATATATTGAATCTGAGGATGCGCCACCGCACGACTTAACTGTTCTTCACTCACGTCAGTTCCAATTACTTGCTTATAATGCTCAACAATCTTGCAAAAACAAAATATCAAAATTAAAATGGCACAAAGTGAGGCCAGAGTGAACAGAAACGATCCAAATTCATTAGAAATTCGATATAATTGCAGTACATATGAATCATTGTTTTCCACAACCACGAAGTCCATAGCAGCAAGAGTTTCCCCCTCCCCCCACCGCCCCTCTAGTTTATAACATCGTGCTATAAAGACAGACACCTGATGTCAGTCATCTGAATCTAAATCTTAAAACAAAAATGCATTTGATATGCAATCATTCCAATTACCAGCATACTACAATTCTGATAATATTCCACAGAGACAATATAGTATGTTAGTTAATACCTTATAACCATATATATATATATATATATATATATATATATATATATATATATATAGAGAGAGAGAGAGAGAGAGAGAGAGAGAGAGAGAGAGAGAGAGAGAGAGAGAGAGAGAGAGAGAGAGAGAGAGAGAGAGAGAGATTCGTAGCCTAGACAAGTTCAATTCAGGTTTGCCAGTTTTCCTCCTCTAAGTTCAATATGATCTAAAGAACGATTGAGGAGAGAAGCAGCTCCTAAAACTGTCATAATTCAATAGCAACTTCGAGCACGAATGCACGATGATAAAGGGATAATTATATCATATAACACCGGATGGGCAAGTCACAAAGGTAAAGAATTTAAACAGGGAAATGATGATCAGGTTCTTACACGGTTAATAATTTTTAAAAAAAAAAAAGAAAAGAAAAGAAAAGAAATACCCACACCCCAAAGCAAACAACCAGCAAAAAAGAAAAAATAATTAAAAAATAAATCAAAAGGTGGGCTTTGTGGGAGCAAAAATCAAATAAAGAAAACATTCAATCGGCTAAGAGAGAAAAGCAAAGGAGAGGAGGATCAAGAGTAGAAGAAAGAGGAGGAAATATAGATACTAACACCAAGAGCTGCTTGGCCATTGCCAGTACCAACATCCCAAGCCAAAGAGTGATGAGGGTTGAGAGCAGCCAGCATTGAATACCATTGGGTTGGATAGTTTGGCCTTGCTTCCGCGTACATATCAGCTTGCTTATCAAACAGTCCTGCCATTTTTTCTCCACTCCTGCTCTTGCCCTCGATCTTTCCTTTCCTCCTCGGCCTGTCCTGCTTGCAGCCACCAACCTCGTTGATGTCAGCGACTTCTTCTTTTGGGGCTCCTTCGATGGGGTGGGGGAACATATTATTAGTATATTAGACTGACCATAAGACAGAGCCGTCTTCTGCCGTATTACAGCTGGAATCAAATTCCTCGTATATTTCAATTCTATGTTATAAACAAAACTCACTTTAATTGATTTAGAAATTAAATTATAACCGTTATTTCCTGTTTAATATAAATTTATCAATAAATAAATTGGGACAATTTTTATTTTAATTTTTTTAAGTACTGGACTAAACTAAATTAAATTTTATCTAATGTTTTATTCATTTAAGTAAAAATAATTAAGTTATTATTGATAAAGATATTTTTTATGAATTATGAATAAGTTTTATTTTGACTTAATAATATTGAGTACACTTTTTCTTGATCTAATCCAATAAAAACTTTGTGTTTCTATAATAAATACATTTATGTGAAGCTCAAATACGTATCTCACTTGAACTATTCTTTGATTATATGACAAATTTAAATCAGAAAATAAATACTCCATAAACATCAACTTTTATGCACAGATTAATTATTCTTTTATTTACCAATTCCTATCTTATCGCATCCTTATTGATTTATATTGAATCTCAATCGGCACCCTTTAACCTAACATCATCTTACAAGTCACAAATTTGATTTGATCTTGGTGGTTGCACTCAAACCCTCCTTAATATGAGTTTAAGAAAATTTTTACTCGATTAACCATATTAGTGTTAGAATTCAATTTAAATATTTTAAAATATGAGAATTTAATATAATATTTTTATTTTAAAATTATAATTTAAAAAAAAATAATGAAATCAAATTGAATTAAATTTTAGAAATTTTGTCTTTCAAACAAATTACAAATAAATTTTATCTTTGTTTAAAAAAAAAGTTGTATTGCATTTATTAGAAAGAAATTTTGTTAGCAATAAGATTATTGAGGGTAACGTACAATGTTGATGTTTCTTTTGCTACAAGACAAACAAGAAAGACAAATATTTCATAATTAGGCCTAGACTTGTGTATTATATAAATTTTAAATATCTAATAAAAAATATTAAAATAATAAAATTCAAATTATATTTTTAATAATAATCAATAAAATTAATTTTCTTTTAATTTAAATTTAGAAAAAATAGTTAAATAAAATTAAAATTAATTTAATTTTTGACCATTGTTAGTATCTTAGTTGATTTAAAAGTTTTTTAATTTAAATTTAATTGCAAGAAACTGAAGAAATTAATATAAAATGATTGTTAAAAGGTGAAATAAATTTGATTGTAACATATGGATCTTAGCAAAATTTGTAATAAAAGATTTAGTATTATTTTCTCTATTATTTTTGTTTTCTCCTTATTGACAAATTAAATAAAAATGTATTTAACTCTCTCTTAATAATCTAAAGTCTAATACATTTTTTTCTTTAAAAAATTAAATGGACACCTATTTAAGTTCAACTTAATAATCTAAAGTTCCAAAATTTCTCTTTTATAAAAATCCCTTAAATTTTTCTCTTTAAGAAATTAAATAAAGAACTATTTAAATCCCTTGCAATTTATTTTTATTTCAACAAACAAATTTAAAGCAATAGAGATAAACTTTGAGCTATAATGTAAGTTTTTGTTACCTTTAGATTTTTAACTTTTTCCATTGATTCTTTCCTTTTCTCTATTTCTCTCCATTTGTAATTCTTTTCACTCATTAAGATGTGGGATTGATAGGTTGCTTCCCTTAACCTCAACAATAATAATATACATATATATTACTATTAGATTTATATGGTGTGTGGGTTCTTCATATTTATTATAAAATATGATTTTGCTTTTGTTTTATTTCAATAGAAAAAATAAAAAAAAGTTTAAATTATGAGTATCTTCTCTTTTAAAAAAATCAAAAAATGAATTTGAGAGCATTTTTTAACAAAATAAAAAAAATAAAAAAAGATTCAAATTATAAGTATTTATTTTTCAAGAAAAAAATCAAAATTTGAAATTACTTTTTTCTTCTTTACAAAAATAAAAAGAAGAAATTAGTATTATTTTTTCTTTTTAGAAATTATTTTTTTCTTTTATTTTTCTTGATTATGTGTATTTATATTCTTTAAATTTTAGGCATATGTAAAAAATTAACATAAATTAAGTAAATTATAATACATATAAAGTTGTAATTGAGTAAATTAAATGATATTAAAATTCTAATTATATCACAATGTTAAGAAACATTTCAAACTATAAGCTACAAAAATCTATTAAAAAATTAGAATTTTAATTAAATATTTAAATATTTTTAAAATTAAACAAAAATATTTACATGAATATTTCACCAACTTTCTTTCTTTTTTAGCAATATTAATATACATATAAACGTATATATGACTTTGTACTTTACAAATCTATACTTTTATAATAGTTTTATTCATTAAAACTCTAAAATTGTTCATTACTTAAAAACGCAGAATTCTATATTTAAAGTTTTAAGTTATAATTTTGAAAAATTGATATGAAATTTATAGGGACAAAGAGATCTACTTTCATTGCTTAGCTCACAACCTGATAAACCTTTTACTTGTTAAAGATAAAAATGAAAAAAAAAATAAAATTGTGGAGCTTTAACACTAACACTAGTTATTATAAATATTAATTAAATATTATATACAAAAAAGGGTAAGTGACTTAATTATATTTATGTTTGAAAAGCCACTTAATACATTAATGAATTTCTTTCTAATATTTTAGTATTTTTAAATTTATATTGATTTAAAAAATTAAATAAATTTTTATAAAAGAATTAAAATATGAGTCAAAAACAACATCAAGAATTAAAGTATTTGAAATTAAACTTCTTTAAAATATACAATAATAACTAATAATTTTAGACATCCATTTTATATTAAGTGTTAGATTTAAGGGGGAAAAAAATATATTATCTTATATTATGTAACTCTTGACCTATAAAGTAGGTTAATGACAAAAAAAAAAGGAATTAAAATTATGTTTTAAAGTGTATTTGATTGCAAACTTAGAACTTTTTTTTTAGTAATTTTCTCATGACTATTATTAATAATTATAATTGAAAAGGTAACTTATTAAACTTACAAAGTTAGATGAAAAAAATTTTGTTTTAAAATAAAATACATAAACAAACTTTAAGTCTATTGTTTTTCTTTTTTTTTGTTTGATGGAAGGCATTAAGCCCAAAAATAAAAAGAGCACTCTGAATAGCTATCAATTGAGGATAGTGCACTTAATTTTGTCTTAAGGTAGCAAAGAAATTATTAGTGCTTGTAGATGAAGCATATGTAAGCCCCTACCTAGTAAAAAGGCATAAATAGCCAACAAACATGTCACATTATTTTCCTCATAATAAAAATGGGAGATTATAACTTCCTAATTATGATTAATCATAACTTTGCACCTTTAAATAAGATTAGATTAAGAATGAATAGTTGCCCTAAAATCCACCTCAAGCAAAATTTTGTGGTATATTTACTGCTATGTTAGAGTTAACCCCTGCAAGATTCCTTATAATTCCACCATAATAGTGATGTAGTGACCAATATAATGAACAAAGCCTCTAAGCCACATGCCACTATGATCTCTTATCAATCCAGTTATACTTGTTAACTCTATGATTTGATGAGAAGTTTCACTCATGTTATACCCTTATTTTGTTTAGTTTATTCTAAAAGCTATAAAATAAATAAGTCTCTCTCTTTCTCTAAACATGAGATGGATAACAATTATAATTTTAGATGCAAAAAAGAAAAAAAAAAGGAAAATAAGTAAGAAAAATAATAAAAGGTAAAAATTAAAATTTACTATAATAAATGTCCAACTTACAAATTTACAATCCAAATTTACATAGCAAAAAAAAAAAAACCAATATTTCTTACTTTAAGAGGTGAAAGCCCATTTATCTTTAGACTTTTAAACTATCAAAGGAGAATTCACACAAGAGTCATCAATTGTTAAGCCTTAACTTAGGCCACGGTGACTTTAAAAGCCTCTACAAATTTAAATTCATAAGATGTTATTGGACATTCTAGAAGACTTTTCCCTTTTCCAATTGATGAATAGTCAAAATAGTTTCATGCTACTATTTTTCAATGGAACTAAAGACATCAAGAAAGATTCATGACCTAATAAATACCTTAAGAGACCCATGAAATACATCAAAGACGCCCATGCCTATGTAAATAGCAAAATAATCCATAACACCATTAAAGAAGCTTATAACCTATAGGCTAAGAGAGGGGACTACTCATATGCAAGGCAAGCCTAAGGAAAGTCACCATTTCCAAAAAGAAATCATTAAAGCCAAGTTTAACTTATCAAAAAAGACCAAAAGAAGCATAAGCCTAATGTAAAAGCCTACAAATAAAAGGAAAGCAAGTAATATTAAAGCAACATGCAAAGCCATGACAAACTAATCACAAAATGCTAAGAAAAAAGTAAATGAAAGCACCAATCATAGGCAAGCAAGATGCCTATAAAAGAGGCACCATCTCACTCAAACATAAACTTTTTTGGACTCTCCTTTTTGGAAGCCTTTAACATACATATAGAACCCTCTTTGCTTTTTTAAAAGCCTTTGAGAAAGAGATAATAATTCTTTAAGATCTCCTTCATTCTTTTTGTACTCCAAAAAGTAACTCTTAGAAATGAAAGACAAGTCGCTAAAGTAAAAAAAAAAAGTTACAATGCACACTAAGGGGAAAGACATCGTCTTTCCTTTTAAGAAAGGATATAGAATCTAAAAAAAAAGGGATCCTAATCTCCAAAAGCTACGTCAAACATCATATTTGTAAAAGGAATCATAATATTCCTAAAAAAGAAGCAAACAATGAATCCAACTACATAATTACACATTTTTAAAACATTTATAAAACCCTTTTTTCTTCCTTATGTGGGAAATAAATTATGGACATAAGCTAGTCCAAACTAGCTTTTTGATTGAGGAACACCTCGTTTAGGTTTGGTATCCAATCTAGCAACTTATGAAAGATTAGGGAAAGCACTTAAGATTGAGTATCTAATCCAAGCAGTACTTTTTTTTTTCTTTATTGGCTTTTTAGCCTTATACATATTTTGTTTTATTGGCTTTTCAACCTTATGAACATGCATTCTATTGGTTTTTTAACCTCATGAACATGCACTTTGTTGACTTTTAGCCTCATAAATATGCATTTTATTGGCTTTTCAATCTCATAAATGCCCATTTTATTGGCTTGTCAACATTATTAATGCTCGATTTTGTCAGCTTTTTAGCCTCATGACCTATTGCTTTTCAACCTCATGAACAATTTATATTTTTCCATAATTTACATTTTGCAATTTACTTTTATGTAATTTTTCATTTCTACAATATTATTAACCTTACCTATAAAAGGATTGAGAAAATTCTCACAAATTATTGATCAATTTAAATAATGGATTCTAACTTTAGTTTGGACAACTTTATTAAACCATTAATTGTACTAACAAAATTACTATCATCCTTATATTTTATCCTTTTTCATCTTTCATTATAAAGTACAATTACATTACATTATATCACATTTTTCCCTATTCACATCATGCATTCTCAACCACAACAACACTTTTGCACACATTTGCACTCTAAGTAGTACACCTACCTATAAAAATACCAAAAGAAGTTAAAGGTATAATAGGGGTCAGATATTCATTTAGGGTATTTGCAACTTTAATGTTTCCAAATTAACATTGGAGTCCCTTAACATCATTTTCAAAATCCTTACAAAAAAAGAATAAAAGATAAATAAATAAAGTAGTTTTGTCACATTTTATAAATACCACCACACAAAATAATGTGCATTTGTGTGTTTTGATCTAAAATTATCATAGATCAAATGAAAATAGGAAAACTAACCTTTCTTTTTTTTTTCTTTTTTAGGTGATCATTGCAAAAACAACCATTAGCCAATTACTAAAAATCATTGCTCATACTCCAAATAAAAAGCAAAAAATCTTGCAAAAATAAATTTTTTGAAAACCAAATCAATCATCAGACTAAAAAAATTAGAGATTTAAGGTTCAATTGATTTAACCAATTCAACTAGACTTTGAACCAGTAAAACTATATATATTTATCAGTAATTTAAAAAATTAGAAAATAACAATGATATATGATATATTTTGAATAAAAATTATTTTAAATGGTTAAATTTAAATGATTTTAATAAAATAAAAAACTATAAAAGATTTGATTATATATTAATCTTTTAGTTTTAATGATTATATTACAAGTTTAGGTAGCATTTATAATTTAATTGCAAAATTTAGATAAAATTTAAGGTTTAATAATAATTTAAATAAATTTTTAGGATTAAATTATAATTTTTGATAATCAAATCAAAATTAGTTTTGTCCACATATCGTACTAGTTTTTTTTGGCCAATTTTGACCATTTTTCTTGTATTTAACTAATTTAAGTACTATCCAATTTTTTAAATTAAATCATATTGGTGGCTTGACTAGTTCATGGTTGAATCAGTTTGATTAGTTGATCCAATTTAATTTTGAAAACACTAACAAAAGTAGAGAAAAATACAAAAATCCAAGAAAACAAAAGAATTGATTTGACCCAATTAAACTAAGTTTTTTTTGAATTTGTATGATTTAGCTCTTTATCCCTCCTTCCCAATCCATTCCCTTAACCCAAAATTTAACATGAAATCCCTCATTACCTTTAACAAGATCAAGTACCCACTTCAACATGAATATAACCAAAAACAAAATTTGATCTTAACATCATCTCCCATTTATATTGCATCATAAATTGTGAAACCAATAATGTCCTATCATAAAATTGAACCTTTTACGTTACAAAATAATAATAAATCCATATTAAGCAACCTCACAACCAATGAAGTTGATTGAAAGCCAACCAAAACCTCAAGGCTCTATCTACATAAAATTGAAAATCCAAATGAAGACCACAAAAATCTTAAAATCAAACAAAAAATCATGTCAAAACTCTTGCAAATCATCACCCCTCCAACCTTATGCAAAGTCAAAAATTTCTAGAAAAGAAAAAAAATAGAATGAGGTGCATGAAACCTTAAAAAGCTATAATCTCACAACATTCATAATTAAGCCCTTTACAAATAAAATGGGGTAAATCACACCCTCTCCTTTTCAAAATGCACAAAATCGTAGTTAGGACCCTATTTTCAAAGGCAAAAATTAAAAAATAAAAAAATAAACTTAAGAAATGTGATGAACAAAGGTGGTAGTTAAAAGACAAAGTTAAGAGAGTAAAAAAGGGGAAAACTAAACTAATTAACAAAAAATTGTCCCTTAAATAACTTAAGTAGCCAAAAACCAATACTCTTCGCCTAAATATGATGTAATCTAGGAAGAATATATCAAAACACAGTGAAAATTATGAAAAATCAAGAAAATAAGAACAAAAATAAGGAGAGTGGTGCAAAAACAAGACAGGAGAAACTAGTAGGTTTAAGGGCTACTATCTTATTATTGATTTTATTCAGATGCTAATGGTGTCATTTTGCTTCTGAGTTGAGTTAAAGAGGTACCTAAAGGGTTTGGTTTGTGTTAAACCTAAATTGTCTCTTATTGGGTCAAAACAATGACTTTAGTCTATTAAAAAAAATGCAAATAAAAACTCCATTTTCATAAATCCTTATTCTTGCAATTTTTAAAAACCAAAAAAAAGTCAAAAATATTAAAAATCAGAAAAATTTTCTCAATTTTGTAAATATTATTCAAAATATAAATTCCCTATCTATGTAAACATTTGAAGTTTTACCTTTCTAAGGTAAAAAGTTTTCAAAATTTTAAAGTTTATACATATTTTTTAGAAAATTAAAATTTCTAGTTTGAATATCCAAAAATGAAAATTTCAAGTCCATTTTGTCCAAAAATCCTTAAGTTTCCACATTTTTCAAATGAATTCCAAGACTTTTGAAAATATCAAACTTTTAAATTTCAAATTTTTATCTCTTTCTATGTCAATTATTTTATAAAATTCCGAAAGTAAAAATTCCAAATTTGAGTCATTTTTCAATTCTTTTAGTACAGAGAATCACTGTAAAGTATTTTGTTATTTTTAATTCTTTTAATGCAAAAGATCATCATTCTTAATCCTTTTAATGCAAAAGATCACTATAAAAGTATCTTGTCATTTATTAATTCTTTTAATGCTAGGAATTATAGTAAAAGTACTTTGACTCTTTTGGTTCAAAGGATATTGTTAAAAGTTTCCATCTATCTTTAAAATTCTAAAATCCAAAACTAGCCAAAGAAAGCCCCTAAGAGGGTAAAAGGCCATAAAATAAATAAAATTAAATAAAAATTCAAATAATTTAACTCTAATCATTTATAAATAATAGACACATTTACATTACATAATATTAGTAGTAGTTTGGGACTAAATGTCCTAGACAACACCCTATATGTCTTTCTCCTCGCACTCCCTATAATTGAAGAACTTATGTCAAGTTTTTAGTCTTACTTCGCTAATAAATTGATTCAACTTTCAACCTTATGTCTCGTTTTGTGCATATTCATAAATCTTATATTTATTTCAAAACCATAATGTGTGCATCTATGATAAATATTTGCCAATTACATGCCAAGAGAGAGAAAAACAGATAAAATATAGGTTAAAAAAACATAAAAATAAAGTCAAGTAAATAATATTATTCTTATTAGCACAATAGGCATGTAGGTTGGTTGCAACTTTTATAGATTTAATTGTACTCTCAAATCCCAATGAATCCTAGTAAAATAAAAGGAATCTCATTAATTTAGAAAACAAGGAAATTTTTTAAATTAATAGTTTATGATGTTCTAATCATACATTAAATAGTGAGTAGTGACTCTAATTATCATTGGTTCTTTTTTGGGGCAATAAGGTTACTATCTTTTTAAGTATGACCTTAGGTATAATACTAATTAAGTGAGTGATAAAGGTGAATTTGGTTAGGTACTCGTAAGTATATAATTTGCCTTAATTCCTAGTACCCATTAAAAGCACAAATTCAATTATTGCTTAGAGGCTCATTATTGTCTTGTTTAACTATTGAGACCTTTATGTACTTTTGCATCCCATATGTCTTCCTTTGTGATAGGGCAATGACGTGTTATGATAATCTATATGCAATTGGATCCCCCCCCATTTAATGGGGACTATCTAACTAATCAAAATTTGCATAAGCTGGGCAAAGGCACTTTTTTATATTTTAATATGCCAAACCAACAATCCTTGCAAAGTCTCCAAATCACCTATCTAGAGTATTTGACATTTTGTTTTCCCATATATATTTGCTCATTCCTCCATTTTCATAGCTATCAACACACAATTGCAAAAGTAATAAGCCAATTTTTTCATTCCAAGAGACCACAACTTTTTTGCAAATTCACTTCCAAGCACTCTACAAGATCACATCTAATAAAAAAAAAAACAAGCCTTTAAAATGGGTGTCATTAAAATACCTAAAAAAAGGGCTACCAGTTGACAATCTCTCAAAATATAAATAATACTTTTACTAAGGTTATGACAAAAAGGATAAATATTTGACTACTTAAAACCTTATCGTTATCTTTATAAATTGGTCACGATTTTATTATAAGATGTTTGCTAAAGGAAGCACCTTATCTTCTTAAGAACTTTAATTTCCCATAAATAATCAAGTTTAAAATTTCACTCCACCATAAAAGGCACATTTAAGGTTAAATTATATGTTGTTTTGACAATATGTTCTCCACTTAACAATGCATCCTAATTAATAGTGTCCGAGTTACCCACCGTGATCTTTAATGAATATAAAGTTAAGTTATTAAGTATGTCCAACAACAAGAATCAATTCATCTTATCCCAACTTGAGCCTTTTCTAATCTCCCAATAATAATTGACCATTAATTCAAGGTCTTTAGGACCTAATGGTGTAAGTGAATAGATTGCTAAAAGTTCTTGTAAAAGCCTTATATCCCCCTAGAATATGACAATCCTTTAATCCCCAAGCCTTTATTTGAGCCTTTCCCTCACAAAAAAGTTTTTACAAATAAAATTTTTCTTATCTTCCAACTATTGAGCATACTTTGTATTTATTTATAATCTTCTTTATACATTGATGTTGAAATGTGCCTATTCAAAGTTGGAATTCCAAGGTATTGGCCTAAGTTATCTTTAAAAGAGATTCTTACTTCTTTACTTAGTGCCCGACTTGTTGTTTTCCAACATTCTTAAACATAAGAAACTTTGATTTATACATGTTTCCCTTTTGTCTAAAACCAATGCAAAACAAAGTTAAACATTTCTTGAATGTGCAAACATGCTCTAAAGTATCCTTAATGAATTACAACACATCATTTACAAAGAATAAATGTAATAGTCCTATCTTATGCCTAAACAATTTAATTGGTTACCAACTCTATTAGTCCCTAAAGTAACCCAAAAAGAGGGGTAAATTAGATCTAATCAGTTTGATTATTCAATTCACACTCAGTCCTATTTCTAAAGATAGATAACAAGATAAACATTATCAAATATAAAAACAAGCAATATAAACAACTAAAAATAAAGAGATATTAAGGAAAAAAAAAGAGTGTGCATAACAATTTATAGTAATTATACTTAAATCAGGAGTTTATGTTCACTCTTTAAGGTTTCTCACTTGAGAGTTCAACTTTATTATCACTTTCTTCTTTTATAAGGTAAAGATAACCCTTTACACTTAATCACCTTGACCTTGATCATAACCAAGATTCCATGAAACTTTTACAAGAACCAAAAAATTCTCACAATATATAAAGACTTAATCTTTAACACTTGTCAATATAACACTTTTGGTCTTTTATAATCTTAACTTTTTTTCTCTTAAAGTTCATTACTCTTGATTTCTCAATTTTGATCATTTTTCCCTTTTCTCTAGATGACTAAAAAGAATAGTACTTTAAGGTTTTACTTTGTCTTATTAAGTCTTACATAAAAAAGTTTCTCAAACTCTCTTATAAACTAGATACGCAAACTAGCCATTGGACATTGATTTCTTTTCATAAAGAAAATCAATTTTGATAACAAAAAACTTTATGTTTTGACGTATTGGTCAACCACAGCATATGGACCAGTCAACCAACCATAATCTTTGTAACTTTTTTAACTTTTGCTTTTTATGTCGTTTAGTTCTATTAGTCAATTACAAGCACAATCTAGTCAACCAACCTAAATTCTTTGTAACTTTTGCACTTAATAAGTCAAACTCTTTTAGCTACCTCTGGTTGACCACAACAATTGTCAAGTCAATTAGTTTGAATTTTTGTTTCTTTTTACACTTTATCACTTAAAGTCTTCTTGTGTGTCTAATCAACTATAAATACTAGTTTAAGTTGATCAACTCAAATTTTTTGTTTCTTTTCTACTTCTTTCTCTTCACTTCATGTTGTCTAGTTAATAACATAGGTTAACCAATCCTAAATTTCTACTAATTTTGAATCTCTACAATTCTTTCCATCTTCTTTAAGATCTCAATCAATACCTTTTTAAAAATAGAGATTTGATAGAAGATAAGATCTTTGCAAGAATGTTTGCTAAATTTAAATTTAAATTTCAAAGATCTTACTACATTAGCATGAATTAAAAGATAAATTATCAAGTAAAGCTCACATGATGTCAATTAATCAAACAAAGATATAAAAATAATAATTTAAATAAATTGACATCAATCAAACATGAGAGACATATCAAAATATAAAATATAGTATATAACACAAAAATCTCAATAATTTTAACAAGCTCCCCTTTAACACCTAATTAGTAATTATGTAAGTTAGGCATTTCATGCATAAAATAAAAATATAAGGCTATGAAGGGTCTTTATGCCTAAAACATTTTATAGTTTTGAAACCCTCATTAATTTCTTTATTTTAGAGCACTTATATATTGCTTAAAGAAACATAATTTATTATCAAGTTAACCCATATGCTTGGCAAAGCTAACTCAAACAGTGTGCTCTTGATAAAATCCTAGCTTACCTTATTGTAGCTCTTCTCTAAATTTAACTTAAAAATCGTGAAACATCTCTCCCCTACTACATTATTTAAGATTTAATGGCCTATAACAAAGTCTTTTATAATTGGGGCTACTTAATTAAGAAGGAAATCTTTTCACAATGACCTTTATAATAAGCTTATAACTAACATTACACAGGCTAATTTGCTTAAATCCACCAAGTGCTTCAATATACCTTACTTTAAGATTAACATTATTAGGGTATTATTAACCCTAAGAGGAATAGGCATATAATTTAACATAGCTAGCACAAATCTACATAGCAAAGGATCCACAAAATCCCAAAACCTTTGATAAAAAAATTAATTGATGGTCATCAATCCCTAGTGCCTTGTATAGATCCATATCAAATAAATCTTTTCTTATCCCTTCCTCCTTAAAAAGTCTTAGCAAACATCCTATGTGAACTCCAAACTAGAGTGTAAAACAACCTCTAATAAGTAGGTTTGACTAGTGATTGATCTAGAATAATTTTTAAAGGGGTTAAAAAAAACAAATACCAAAGTTGGGCCTTAAACCTAAGAGGCAAAACTCTTTTTACTATTAAATTAAGTAACATTTCTTATAAGGTTTTATAGGCAATTATATATGAACAAATGTAGTGCTAAGGCCTTACTGTAGATCCACCTTTAGGTTTAACAATCATTTCATTTTAACATAATACTTTTTGCAAAAATACTTGCAAGTAATAACCCTCAACACCCAATCCTTTCAAGCCTAACTACCTTTGTTCGTCTTATAAGGCCTTTAATTTGTTATGTTTCCTTCTAATTATTATGGTAGAGTGAAAAATTTAGTGCTTCTATCTATATCTACAATCCATTTAGCTTGTGATTTTGGAACCATATAATTTCCTTTTGTCAAGGCACTCCATTCAACTGCAGTCATAACTTTTGTTTCAAACTAGCTAGCTTTGGGATATAATGTCACACCAACGCTTATTAATGGCCTTAAATATGAGCCAAAAGTCATTAATGGTGGAGAAAAACATTCCTAAAATTCCATTTATTACAACTTGTTAAAACCAAGTTTAACTCAACCAAAGTCTTTGAAGCTACCATAATGCTAGTTTAGGCCTTTTTGATAAACCCTTAAAATTATTTATGCATATGTCATGCTTCTTTAAACTAAAAAGGTCTAGGTCATTGCGATGATTCTGTCTTTCATTCGTACACAGTAACAGAGGACAATGATCTAGCTAAACTCTAGGAAGATGCCAAACATTAGTTTCAAGCTAACAAAACTAAAACTACATATTACATAAAGCCTTATTCAAATGATAGGCAAGGCATCCTTGACCTGAGTAAACTTTGGAACTTTGGCCCCTAAAACTCATGTCAATAATTCCTAAGTCATTGATCCATTGGGCAAAGAAAGCCTATTTATAAATTCTTTATCTATGCTACCATTTTTTTTACAAGAAATTTGACTAAACTAAAATTACTCGCTATTAGCCATGAGAGCATCCTATTGTTATTAATCTTTTATAACTCCTTCTATAATATTCTTTTTCTACGCTTTATGGGTATTACATCTACTATCTTAATACTTTATCTAATACCATCATTTCCTTTTATTAGAATATGAAGATATTTTATTTTTTATTTCAACAAACTTATTTTCACTTTCTTAGGGTTCTATAGGATAAAATCCCTTTTTAAAGCCCCTAGCCTCCTCCATAATTACTCTTTTAAAGCCTATAGTAGAGCACACCTTATTAGTCTTTTCCCTATTAAGGTTCAACAAACATTACTAGCAATGATTTATGTAACTTGATATGCATATGAAGGGCCCTTTAAAACTCTTGGCTAATTGCCCTATAGCAATTCCATATAAAGATATCCATAAACAAAAAATAAAGAAAAGGAGAATAACACTATTAAGTAAAGACCCCAAAACCTTTACTAGCCAAAGACTCTAAGCCTTTCATATTGTCCATTTGTATAAAAGGTTCTTGCACTTTAGATATAAAGCAATCTCCCTAATTATTCAACAATTTATGGTTCATGTTTGCTTAATTATTTAAAGGTTTAGGCAAATAATTACTTTTATGAATTGAGGAACCTATGAGTAGGCTTTCCTTTTAAGAACCATGGTCCATTAGGCTATTTATTTTGCTAATATCACTCCTTTATACTAACAAAAACCTATGAGAGAGTTTGGCTAATTCATTTTGAGCTAAAAGACTCATGCCAATATGGCATGGCTCTTATTAAGGCCCAAGTCTCTTGATGAATTAAAAATAATTGCATATACTAGCTAAAGTAAACTAAGAGCTAATGTCTTACCATGTTACATTTTAAGAAACTATAAACTCTCTAGTTTTATGTTTATGATACATTTGAAGTACACCAAGTGGATGCTCTCAGTCTTAGTCTAGTGGATTTTACCAACCTTTACTTGGTGACTAGAGGCTACTTCAAGTCTATCTCAACACACAATCTAGTTTAATTACCTTGGGAGACATATGTTATTACTATGTTGACCTTTAGCATTTTCCCACCTTGCTTCCTAATTTCCATAACACTCAAGTGTTATAATACTCCACTTGTAACTTGGGGAAACATATCTAAACTACAACCTCATCAAGATCAAAGTTTGTTTCCAATGATGCATTATGAGATAATGCCTAACCATCATCCATAGACCCCTTTGTATCACAAAATCATAATCCTCTAGATTACCAAACTTCATGAGAAAGAAGTCATTCCTTACATTTATCAAGTTTAGTTTACTTTTTAAGTTTTATCATTAGGTTACTTGGTGATGTAAGAAATTGTAATCTAAGCATCTACTAGGAAGCCTCACTATAAGTATATTCCACCATGGTTTATAAAGTAGTTCATTTTCCTTGGCAGAGAAAAAAAATTTCAAGGTAGTCTCTAATACCTATATCCATTTCAACATCAAATTATGTTGTAACCTACTCCTTTAAACACCTTATTCCTACTCCTTATTCATGTGCATGTCCATGACTTTCAAGAAGAAGATTTTTGTAAGAAACCTTTAGTTATAAACTTTATGAAAATTCTTTATTAGACTCTTCTTCAAGAATCAAGGATATGGTAAACCTCTTCTCATCTCCTCATATGCATATCTTCACTTTCTCATTACTTCTCTCCAACAAAACCATCTCCTTTATAAATGGTGGAGAGTTTTAGATCTATTGATCTATTAATGGCTAAAAAGTGTTTTTTAATGTCTCGATTCATAATTTTCTCAATTTAAGTTTATTTTTTAACAAGTAAACACATATATTATTCATTTAAAAAATATTTTAAAAAAACACATTATTAATATCAAAATTAATTAATTTGAATTAAAACATTCTAAATAATGAGTTATTTTATATCTAAGTGATAAGCATTTATAAAATTTGCTAATTAGAAAAAGAACAATTTTATCAAAGGGAAAAAGCAAATAACAAATAACAAACAAACATGGCAATAACACTCTTTTTTCGTGTCTCTCATATCCTCACTCCCTCCCACTCTTACACTTCTTTTGCCTCTTTTACTTATCTCTATTTCTCCTTCAGCCACCTTCTACTCTTACTTTTTGCCACCATACATTTGTCTTCGTCCACTTCATCATTGCCACCTCTTCCAGCTCTTTAGGTTTTTTTTATTCTCTTCGCTTCTACCTCCACTCCTTATTTAAAACAAAACAATAATGTAGAGTTTAGACATAACAATGCTTGTTTTTCAAATGTGATTTCTATAAGCTCTTTTTTATGTGAGCATTATTATTGGACTATTTGAGCTTGATTGATTTTTGAGCAAGTTACAAAGAAAAAAAAAAAAGATGGATAACCAATGCCAAAAAAATAATTGAAATCTCTGGGTAACCCTTTCTTTCATTTCTCTTAAATTGAAACATTCAAAATTTTGCTCAATTAAGCCTACTAGGTCTATGATAAGATCCTCTTAATTAGGAAATTATTACTATCAATTATGTCATTTAATATTTGCCTATTTATTTATTTTTTTAATTAATAGGTATAATTATTTATGTATTAGTAAGCTATTAAGTCAAACTCTTGAGTCCATATATATGTAATGCCCTAGGGTTTTTTCATTTAAATGATCAAATATATCAAAAACTTTACACTTATTAGAAGTTAATCCCCTCAAACAAATCATTGGAGGTTGATTCCCTCAAATAGAGCAATTTTTATCTTTTATTTTTGCAATGTTCTTATTTTCAATCCATAGTTTCACATTATTTGGTATCATAGCAATATTCTTAAGGAATTCACTTATATTCCATAACCTTACCATTAAACCAGAAAAAAAAAACAAAAAACATTCAATTTATCTCCCTCATCCAATAATAAAAGAAAATTCTTGACATCATTGATTTGTAATCTTATGTCATGTCTTCACACAACTTATTTGATTCTAACACTAAAATATTTCGTATTGAAGAATCAGTATCTCTTATATAAAAGTCTTTTAAGAGGCTTAAACAAATGATCCTTGCTATAGGGAAAAACTAGTTATAAGACATTACTTTTGGATCCACCATTAAACAAAAGAACCAATAAAATCCTCTAAAGGCACCAACTATGACTATATATAACCATATATGAAGATGGAATTTTCTCGCTCGGATTAGAGTGATCTTATAGGTTAGATTTTAAGAGTTAAGAAACATTTTTATTTCCATTGTATGGAAGAAGACTCTAAGGTGAAAATCTTTTTTATTCAATTGGAAGGTCATGTCATCCAATAGTATAATTGGTTCAAAGTCTGTATTAGAGTACTAACTTAGACTAATTTCATCGAATTCCTTCTTATACACTTTGGGCCTTCAAAATATCACAACATTAATGGAGAAGTCACAAAAATTCGTCAAATGTCAACATTTCTAGAGTATTAAAGTCATTTCAAATGACTTCCTAGTCAAGCTAAAGATTAATCAAAAAAGCAATTGATGGGAATGTTCATTGAAGGGCTTACTCTTGACATCCAATGTGAAGTTAAAGCTCACTAGCGAAGAAGAATGGTAGTGGCTATTTCCTTTGCTTGTCTACAAGAGAAGCTAGGCACTTAAAATTGTTTCTTAATTATTAAAAGAGTTAGCAAACCTATTAATGGTAACACTAACTTGTCTTATTTAATTCGTCCCACTAACACTAAATGTTTGACTCGAGAGTAGTTGAAAAAGTGGATGGCAAATGGACTATATACAAAGGAAGCTTTTAATAATTAAACTAGTTAAGGAAGCTATTAAGGCAAATGATGATCGCGTATATCTAGATCATGATGACATTTATATTGAATATACAAATGAGTCTGTAATTCATGCTTTGGTAGGATATTTTAATCCACAAACTATAAAAATTGATGCATTCCCCAAAGGATGACCAATAGAGTGCTAGTTTACTCAAGTAGTACAACAATTTTATGGATGAGAAGATTGTTGAAAAAATTGCTTTCTCAATGAAAAACTACAACAATGTTGCTATGAAGGCTTCAGATGACAAAAATTTGACATACCAAAGAAAGTGCATAAACATAAGACTCTTACTGTAAGATTAGATAATTTATATTGATTTTTTTTATTACCTCTAAAAGAGTATGAGATTATTCTTGGCATTCACTGGTTACGAATCTTGGGAGATATTACTTGAAATTTTTCTAAGTTAACAACGAAGTTTTTGTTGAATGGGCATATGGTAGAGTTACAAGGAAGGCATAATGGCAAAATCAATATTGTCACAAGTTATCAGATAGATAAAGTCCTATGAAAAATCGAGCAAGGGTTCTTTGTGCATTTGTACAATACAAAGGTGACAGAATCTTATTATAGAAAGGAGAAAATGGTTAATGAATTACTAACTTAATTCTCTAATTTATTTTTTAAGCCCACAGGTCTACCACTGAGGAGAGCACATGCCTATTATATTCCTTTATTATTTAGGAGTGCCTATTAATGTTTGACCATATTGCTATCTGCATTTCCAAAAGGAAGAAATTGAGAAAATTATGAATGAGATGTTGGAAGCTGACATTATTAGGCTTAATGTTAGTCCCTAATTATCTTTTTTCTTTTCCAATAAAGAAAAAAGATTAATCCTAAAAGATGTGTGTAGACTATTGCACACTTAACCATGCTATTATGAAGGACAAATATCCTATTTTTATTGTTGATGAGCTATTGGATGAGTTAGGACACACCTAAATATTCATTAAACTCAATTTGAGATTGGGTTATAATCAAATTCAAGTTCATGAAGACGATATTCAAAAGGCAACTTTTAGGACACATAATGGCTATTACAAGTTCTTGGTTACACTTGTTAGGCTTACTAATGCTCCTTTAACATTTCAAAGCTTAATGAATGGCATATTAAGGCCACATTTGCATAAGTTTCTCTTAATATTTTTCATATCTTGGTGTATAATTTCTCTTTTGATTCTCATATGTCATATTTACTTACTGTGTTCATTACTCTACATTAGCATTTATTGTTTGTTAAAAAGTCAAAGTGCAGTTTTGCTAGCCAAACAATGGAACATCTTGGTCATGTTGTCTCTAAGGAAGGTGTAATAATTGATCCTTTCAAAGTTCAAATAATGCTAGATTGGTTAGTTTTAAAAATAAGAAAGCCATTACTTGGCTTTTGGGGATTACCTAGCTATTACCACATGTTTGTCCATAATTATGGAAAGATCAGTATTGATTTAATACCTCTTTTAAAGAAAGATTTATTCAAATAAAGTGACAAAAGGGAGGAAACATTTGTTCACCTCAAGCATGTTATGACTATTACACCAATTCTTTCTTTACTTGACTTTAGTAAGATATTTATTATTAAATCTAATACTTTTGGAGTTGGAATTAGTGTAGTGTTGATGTAGAAAGGTCACCTTATAGCCTTTACCAACAAGGCTTTATTACCACAACATCTTAATATGTTTATCTATAACTAAGAGATATTAGTTATGGTTTATGCAGTCACAATATGACATCCTTACTTGATTGGAAGACATTTTCAAATTCGAACTGATCACAAAAATTTCAAATATTTATTGGAACAATAGATCTCTTTTATGGAGTAGTAAAAGTGGATCTTTAAATTTATGAGATATAATTATAAGATTGTTTATAAGAAAGGAAGTAAGAATCTTGTAACTAATGTATTATCTCGCATTCTAAAGTATGCTAAATTAGTGGCAATCTTTATCTTTGCTTGTAATATTTTTGCACAAATTAGACAATAGTGGTAGGACGATCCTAAAGCTCAGGAAATCATTAAGAAATTATAAGTAGATCCTAATATGATTGTCCATTACACTTGAGATTCTATAAACTTTTACTATAAGGACAAGATAGTGCTTGTTCCTAATTCTCATTACAAGGAAACAATTTTGCAAGAGATTCATGCATCTCTAACTGTTGGACACTCAGGCTTTCTTCATACTTACAAATGCATTTGTCATGAATTTTATTATAAAGGTACAAAAAGTGAAATAAAACAATTTGTAATTAAATGTGATGTTTGTTAATATCGTAAGAGGAAATCTGTGGTATATCCAAGTCTTTTTCAACCTTTGCCTATTCTATGAACTTTATCAAGGGACTTTCATTGTCACAAGAGAAAGTTATTATTTTTATTGCCATGGATCATTTAACTAAACATGCTTATTTTTATGTTGTTAATTATCTTTATAATGCTACTACTGATGCTTAAGTTTTTATTAAAATATTGTGAAGCTATGTAGTATTTTTAAATCTATTGTCAATGACTAAGATAAAGTCTTCACTGGTAATTTCTAAGAGTTAATTCATTTGCAATTTGCAAGGGACAAAACTGAATATAAACATTGCTTACTGTTCATAGATGAATGGATAGATTGACATAGTTAACATATGCTTGAAGAACTACCCTTATTACTTTACAAGTGATAAATTAAAGGATTGGGTGAAATGGTTTACTTGGATTGAGTGATGGTACCATACCACTTATTACTCTTTAACAAAGATGCTCTCATTCAAAGTTGTTTATGGTTGATGTTAGCCTACTCTTATAAGGGAAACAACTAGGTCTTCTCATATAAATCAAGTTAATAAACACTTACAAGACAAGGAAAAGTTACATCAACTTTTAAAAGACAATCTTGTTGCAACCAAGCTCAAATGAAGTAACACATTAATACACACCATACTAAATGTGAGTTTTCAATGGAAGATTGGATCTATCTCAAGGTTCAACTATATTAACAATTGTCTATCACTATTCACTCATCAGTGGAATTATCTCCTTATTTTTTTGAGTCATACAAAGTTATTGAACGCATTGATCATGTTATTTATCATCTTGACTTACCTATATAGTCCAAAATACATTATGTCTTTAATGTCTCTTGCTTGAAGAGGAAATTAGGAGAGAATGCGGTTGCATGAAACTAGTTACCTGCATATTGGATTGCAAGCTATCATTCTTCCACTAAAAAGGTTAAAGTGTAGTTGCAAGCTATCTTGAACCAATGTAATGTCAAGTATAGACATTGAGCTATCATTCCAATTCTTGTTTAGTTGACCAATCTTTTTATTAAGGATGCTACTCAAGAGTTTTATCATTCTTTTCCAAAACAATTTCCAAAATTTATTACTGTTTAACCTTGAAAATAGGACTAATTTGAAGGATAAAAGAATGATAGAATCCTTTTAATTAAGAAATTATTACTATCAATTATGTGTTTTAACATTTGTCTTTTATTTAATTTTTTTTAATTAATAAGTACAATTATTTTCATATTAATTAGCTATATAATCAAACTCTTAAACCTTTAATGCTTTTTCTTTTAAGCAATTAAGAGTTTTTAACTTATTGGAAATCAGTTTCTTCATAATCATCATCAGTAATGTTTATCCTCTAATTTTGCAATTTTCCTATTTTTAATCTTTAGATTTTCTTCGGTTTGGTTTTTTATTTTTTAAATTGGTGAGGTAATATAAGTGACATCATTTCATAACTTGAATCATTTGCAAACTGGAGTTGTCGTGCTGGGGCAAATACTAAAAGATATGATGTCATCGTGGTTGGAGGAGGATATCCATGTTGTGAAGTCGTCATTGCATCAACTTGTTTGGGTGTCTAATGTCACGGGGTCATTACTTTTTCTTAAAAAGAGGGTCTATTGAAATGTATAGTACCCACATTTATACGATTTAAAATCTCACACTTCTTATCTGAAGTGGGAATCAAGTTGTACCTAACCCGTTTGTGATATAATCCATCACCATCCGTAACATTCTCCTCCACTAAATTTATTAACATTCTCGTTAGGAATCAGGACTTCCTCTGCTTACTTCTTGCACATGAAATACTTAGTGGGAGATACTACAATCGGGATCGGATTGGTTTTTATACTATCTGTCATAAGATCATTATTTTATCCCAAAAAGCATGTTGTTAGGGTATGTAGTAGCTACACTTATATGGCCTAATATCTTCTCTTCCTATCTGATGTGAGAGTCATATTATATTTAATCCATTTGTAATATAACCCCCGCCGTCCGTGACACTAAGCTCTTCTTCTCACACTAAATATAGATAGAATAGCATGACAGGTTAGTATCTGCAACACTGCGTGATGACTCTTATAAACCATATTGTTTGTCATTGTAGTCTTCTCAGAACGAAATGTTGATATGTTGATCGGATGAGATTCACATCATATGCATTTTGACACGTAGCCCCTTGAAGCTTCAGGAAATGGCTTATCGGTGGTAGGTAAACGTTCTATTTACATGATCATTTTACATGATGAAATTCAGCCGTAATGAGTACTTTTGTGGTTTGCTTTTTACCATACTGGAGGAAAACATAGTTGAGCTCATTAGATATTCGTAGCGTGGTATCTTACATTCAAGTTTTATGCCCTTTTATGATTTTCTGTTAGACGCAGGCATTATGGGATACAATAAATTGGTGGAGTGGCCATATCCAATTATAAGTCTTGACCAGTGTTTTAGTGAAACCTCCATTGTGTGACTGGGAGTGTCATATTATGGAGTTTATGCAATGTTCTGCACACAGGTTTGGCTAGTTTGGGTTCATCATCCTGGACTATGCCAATTATCTCTGCCATATACAGAACACATCCCAGTTGAAACAGTGTGAGACATTTTGCAGTGAAGTGCAAATGAGTTAAGTGCATTCACAGATTGTGATACAAAATGTGAAGGCAACATGATATCAGAACAATTCACTTTATTTGACGCTTTTCTTATTATGCGTTTGGCATGTGCTGATCATTTGAAGTCTATTTGTGCCTTTACTAATGTTGCTCAGAATTTTTGCCTTCATGGCGCCTCTCTCTGCAACTTCATCGCCAGGTTTGAATTGGGGATGAGTTTCAATCTTCTCCTGGAAAACTCACTTTGCATCCGGTTCAACAACTTGTCCTCTGCTTTCTAGGGTCTTTTTTTTTTTTTTTCTTTCAGGAAAGGACTGTAAATAGCAAGAATCCTTCAAAATGAATTCTTGCATGTTTCAAATGTACTTTTAATTTAATTCTGTTATACCTTTCTTCAAGTCTAAGTGTCATTTCGCGATTGACCATACACTTGCAATAACTTTAAATAACGTTATAATCATGTGTACGTTGATAACATTACCCAGGGGTTTTTTCTTACTTAATTTAAAAAAAAATGCCTCCAGTATTTTTTTGTTGTTTCAATTCAAATCAAATTCTAATTGAAATTTGCATTGGCCATTTTTCTGATTCGATTTTCAATATTCCTGCACAACTGCATTGGTTTATGCCTTTATTCTAATTTATCTTGTTTGCTTCCACTTCAGCGCTCCAAATCCGTCTATATGGGAAGCAATGGTAATTGACATATTAGTGGACAAGAATGACAATGAGGAAGGCATTGGTACTTTCTTTGGGATGAACTTCTGTGGTCCTTCATTTATTCTTACAACTGGAACTTTTACGAGCGGTAAAATTTGGGTTTGTAGAACATCCATGCCTGCACGGGGAGCTGGTTAAGTGAGCTTCAGAAGGACTCACTGAGAACTTATGATGGCTATGATTTGAACTTTTGGTTTAAAAACTGGAAGCCCAGCATGCGTGGAAATTCATAGTCAACTTTTCTGGATTGGAAGCCCGGCACGAGGAAGAAGAGGTCCTTTCATGTAATCTCTTATGTAGGTTTAGTATATTAGGTCACACAGAATTCAAGAAGCATGGTTCAGACTTTATTTTATGGAAACAGATGGCAAGTTCAAAGATCATATGCTGTTTTTCTATCTGGTAACTGTGGCTTGCATCTCTGCATAGGGACTAATGACTTCTAATATGGCAAGTTCAGAGATCATATACTGTTTATCTCTGGTAACTTTGGCTTGCATCTCTTTATAGGGACTAATGACTTAAAATCTGATTAGAATATAGTAAGAATAATAGGAATACGTTCTATTTAAATCAATTAGCAGCAGTCAACCTCGATGCCCACCATTTTCTGTTGATAGGACTTTGCTCCATCTCGTCCACTATGTCCGTGGCCCATGGTCAGTTGAATGCTAAAATGTGTCACAATAACATTTTTCGCTAAAATCATACGAGTTTTCCCCCTCCAGGCAGTAAGCTGATGCATTGTTTCCTCAATGTGATCTAGGTGTAAATATTTGCTTCAGTGTGGACAGTTCCTCTTGCTGAAATAGAACCGGTGTTATGAGCATCATGTTCCTATTATGCAAAATCTTACTTGCATGAAGAAGAAATGACTTATACCTATGCTTTTTACTTACCTAGAGCTTGTGGTTGCATTCTGATTTTGGATCTATGATTGAAAGGTTAGCAGGGCTACTTTTGATCCAGATGTGCGTGTTGAAAGGGAACAGCCAGATGTGTTGCTATCTACATACAAAGAAAATCACTCATCAGACTTTTTAAGGATAAATTGCATGAAACTCCCACCTGTGAAGGATGGGTAGAAGCAAAGGGGCCAAGATACTGCCCTTCAATCGAAGATAAGGTATAGTATATAATCAATTGAAGAAAACAGTTTGCTTTGGTTTTGACTTATGGCCTGGCATTCGGTGCTACCTTTCTTTTTCCTTAAAGAAGACGCAAAGTAAAAATACTCCGTACTTCGTAGCCCTTAGGTATGACCACGGTCCGTCTCAACTCTCTCCCTCTCTTCGCTTGTTTTTGCTTTTTTTTTGGACATCTAATGTGATCCATCGAACTGGCAATTAGTTTATGTTGAGGAAACGAGTTGCTATTGGCCAGAAGTAACAGTTAATATACGGTTACAGAATTTGTTGAGCACACATTTTAGTGTCAGTGTTTCAGGGAAGTTCAGGAACAGTGGAGTAATGAGCGAGGTCTTCTTTTCAGTAATCTCTAGGCCGTTGAAAACCTGAAATGGAAAATTTCTTGGGACAAAAACCTGATTATTATTAGCGGCTGCCCGTAATTCTCTGTTTCCGCTGGCAGTTACCATCTCCTTTGTCAAACTTGCCTTTGCTTTTGTTGCCTAAAAGAATTGGAAGGTCCATTCTCCGACCGAAAGGTTTCTAAGAAACGATTTCCGGAACCTTGATTACGTCCCTTACATTCTGAAAAATTGAGCATCGCCCTATTGACATGCAATTAAGAATGTCTCTTATTGCTTAAGCTTTAGTGCTTCCGCTATTAGTGTTACAGGGACAATGATTATCCTCAAGCTACCTAGAATCCAATTCAAAATATTCCTGAAAATGTCATTGTACCGAAAGAAACAAGATTGGACAACTCAATTAATACTTCGTGTACAATTATGGCAATCTGAAGTAACATAAATGTCTCCAAATATGCCCTTTAAAATTACATAACATGCCATTGTTGGTCTTTCACGGTGCACAAAAATTATCTATAAGCTTCCCTTCTTTTGTTTGATAACTTGGGAACTTTGTGTCTTTGGTTTTAATAAACTTAATAACAATTCATAGACGCCCCGCTTCTCTGTCTCCCTCTCTCTCTCTCTCCTACCTGTCTCTCTCTCCCTGTGGTTGGTGTGAGTTCTTAATTATCGCAAACCATTTATCGCGTAAACAGCCCTTTGAATATGTCCAACCTGTGAAATCCGATTAGGCCTCCTCTTCCATGCAACGAGGAAATTGCAGAATCAGACTTCAAATTTCATGCATGGATTCTTCTCAAAAACTTCAAAGACAATCTCTTCTGCGTACATATCCAAGCCGATGAAAGATAATGGACGATGACACAGACGATATCTTGACAACAGATATTTGATTTTGTTTCTTTTTAGTATTGCATTCGCACAAATGCCTGTGGCGGACCCTTTTTCCGGGCGTATATTCATATGGCTCACCACTTGCTTCTTGTTTGTGTCAATAGCCGTTGGAGGCGGCTGCCTTGTAGCTTACATGCTTCTCCCTCAAAGCCCGGCAAGTGCATGGCTTCCTATTGTTGGTGTAACCCTTGTTTGCCTGCCTTGGCTGTTTTGGTTACTCACTTGCGTGTATCGGTTAATTTCTCGAGCCTTCGGATTTAGGGTTGTTCTTGGTAGCGGTGCTGGTGGCAGTGGCGGTGGCGCGGGTGGCAACCACGGCAATGCTCAACTGGGTGCCCCGGGAGGGGGTGGTGGCATGGTGATCGTAGAGCAGCAAGCAGCCAAAAAGAATAATGCAAATAATATAGGCTTATCGGCAAGCCGTTCCAGCAACGATATATCTATTGTTTCTCATGAGAGTGAAATGCCATTGACCTCTGCGATAGCTTCGTGATTGGAATTAGATGCAATTCTTGACAGAATCGCTTTCATTGCAATTGGGCCGGAACTTCATCCATCAGCAATCTTTTTTCTTGCTCCAATTTGCATCAATCACCCTTTGCTTCAACTTGGTATTATAATGCTATGCTTGTAGGCCATACAAATTGATCTTAGTTTCAAGATCTTAGCTAGTTCTTGGCTTTATAGTTGTAGCATATCCAAATCAAAATATATCATTATTATGGTTTTTTTACTTTTTTTTTATTTTTTTTGTATATAATACGGAATTGTCATTCCAGATAGACAAATGCCGAGTATGCCTGCCATTTTTCTTTCTTCATTTCTTTAATCTTAGTTGCTTTCCATGGTGGATAAGTTACGCTGTTGAATGCATATTTCGATTGCGCAGGAACTCCATCCATCAATGGTTGGTCGCACTGCTAGGTGTGACACCTGACATTCATTCCAAATATTAATAGGAATAAAAAAAAAAAAAAAAGGCAAAATTGCGGTCAAAATAAATATGTAAAAAACCTGGGGTAAAGTTTAAAAATTCAAAACTTGAAAATAACAAAAGTGTTTGTTGATTTTGACTGGAATTCAAACATTTTTTAGATGAGTCAAGAATGCTGAATTATAAATTACACCATTGTGAGTCTATTTACATTTATGGTGCATATGTCTTGACAAAGAAAGTTTGTCCAAAAGCATTTCGGTTGTAATTCAGTTATCTTTTGGGGCATGAAGATTGTGAGAGTAAAAAACCATATGATTTTGTTTTATTAAAAAAATTATTAAATCATGAATTATATAATTAAAATAACACTTTTTATTTTTATAAATCTCATATATTAGTTTGAGTTGATTCGATATTAATTGTATTGTAGCTAACTTGGGAAGAGATGGGGCATCCTAGGTCATCGTCCGATTTAGCTCTTCTAGTGTGGACATGGCTTAAGTAAGCCAAACTTAACCAACGGCTAGATACATGAACACATATCAACTTAACTATTTCCTTTATAAGAAGATAGAAATTTAAGTTTAAGTTTCTAATTATTAGATAATTTTTTTAGGATTAAATGATATAATTTGAAGTCATAAAAATAAGAAGATATATAATAAATCGATCTTAAATTTTTATAATTAAATTTTAAATATTTTTATATTTTTATTTGAATTGTATATTTTTTAAATTTATTTAAATTCATTTCTTTTTAAGTAGAGAAATTATTAATAATTTAATCATTTTTTATTACAAAATTAATTTAAAATAAATTTAAAAAATACAAAATTTAAATAAAAACATAAAAGGATAGGGATCTGATTGCAAAAATTTAGAAAATTTTAAAACTAATTTTTTGCACATATCTAATAATAAGTGTTGCATATGTCTTCGCGAAAAAATTTTATTCAATTTGTAACATACTATGTAGCACAATTTGAAAACATGTAGGTAATTTAAGAATAATGAAACTCATTTTTTCAATCAAAATATTTTTCAGTAAAAAACATATGCAATATGGAGTCATAAGATCCTGAATCTTCGAATATATCATTCATGTTCTTCCGTACTTTACAGATAATTAGACTATAGAAAAATCAAATTAAATATGTCTTTTCTTTTAAAATTCAAATTTTTAAACTTTATAGAAATTCTTGAAAATTTGTATTTATCTCGAATGCGTTTGTGGCAGTGCAACAAAAATTTTTCTTTTCCATTTTCTAACGGTTTAGGAAAAATACCAATAACTTCGATTTCATCATGAAAAGGACCTTTTTTTTTTTCTCTCTCTTTCTAGTTCTCGTAAAATAAAAGTTAAATCTAATTTTCCAAGGAGAAGGATTAAACTTCATCATACAAAAAGCATCCTCCTAACCTTACCTCTAATTGACTTAATCAAAAGAAAATTACACGAATAATTGTTAAAAAGAGTTAATTGGGTATTATAACGCATAATATTTTAGCTTTTTTGTTTCCAATATAAGACACGATCCTGTGTGAGCTTTTATTCACTCTTATATACTGATATTTTCATCAAAGCACTTGTTGCCTTTCTCACTTACCTGGAAAATAATTGTTAAAAATAGTTTCTTTAAAGAAAATAAAAAAAAAACAAAAATATATATTTTAATTATGAGTATTTGTTATTTTTTAAAAAAATATTTAAAAATATTTTTTTCTTCTTTTTTTCTCTAAGAGAACAAAATGAGGAATTCAAGAATATTTTTTTTAGAATTATCTTTTTAATTTTTTTAATTATGAGAATTTTCTTTACATGGATTTTAGATATATATAAATAATTATTAATATAAATTAAATAAATTATAATACACATTAAATCATAATTATATAAATTAAATGTATATTAAAATTTTAACTTTATTAAAATACTAAAATTATAAACATGAGAGTCTATTAAAAAAATTACAACTTATATACTTTTAAAATTAAGTAAATATTTTTAGATAAGTAAATCATTAAGTCTTTTTCAATTTTGATAATAAATATTTTTGTATAGGTATTTCACTTGAAGAAATCAAAAGATAATTTTGTTTCTTTTCCTTTTATCCTTTTTTTTTTCTTGTGGTTGAGGAAGTAGAGAACACCCAAAAGGATAATTAAAATGAAATAAAAATGTGTCATGCTAAACACAACTAGGGGTCGTTAATAAACTGAAAATTTAATTAACCGACCGAATCAAATCAAGTAAACAAATTTTCATTAACCAAACAGATATAAATCCATGTTTAGTGACAACTGTTAATTTTAGAGAATGATAATTAAACAAATTAAACTCAAATATTATTAAATATATTTTAAAATTTTGAAATTCTACTAATAATAAAAACTATTACTAATAGAATACGGTATTGTGAAGTTTCGCAACTGGCTGTGAAAAATACACAGGCCCATCGTAATGAAAAACAAATAAGATAATAAGCACATAATAGTACAATATAGATTTTATATCTTTAAACAAATATACAAATATTGCTTAGGCCTACAAAAAGATAATTATTCTTATTATGTAAATAAAAATTGTACAAAAAAATACCCTCATATTTAACATCCAAACTCAGACCTAAAACCCTTATACATGATGTTTCACATAAATCTAAGAACACAAACCTACATCAAACTGAAGTTTCACACAGTTTCTTTCAAATTCTTTACACTTAAACCATTTCTTTATCTCTCTTTATACAGAGTTTCAATTGAAGGTTAGTAATAATAGTAAAAATACACACTTCACGACAATAATAATGGCTTTTTACATTCTACAAGAACAATAATGACTTTCCCATGAAGTTTCTAATTGTCTCACATTTATTATTCACTCACTCCAAGACATGGCTCTTACCCATAATGGACACACGCTCTTACGCATAATGATTGATTGAATAATAACACCAGATAATACTATAAAGGGGACACACGCTCTCAACCCTCGTTCGACAAGGGCAAAAAGTATCGTCGAAAAGAAATATTGTGTAAATTTCAAAGTACTAAGAATGACATATTTAATTTATGTAAAAAATTCACAATTACTTACATAAATAATGTATTAGTATTCTCAAAATTTATAAAAAAAAAAATATTTTAATCATCTTAAAAAATTGTATAATATTGTAAAAAATAATAACTAAGTCGTTTATGAAAAAAAAAAAAAAGTTATGTCAAGTTAAAATTAGGTTTTTAAGGTATAATATTTACTAAAAAATTATTATCCATATTAATAGATATATAGAATTTGTTAATAAATTTTTAAATAAAATAAAAAATAAGTCACAGTTATTAAAATTTTTGAGCTGTCATAATTATATTTTTAATTTTATTCATAATCTTAAAACTATATCTCTCTCTTTATATAAAAAAATTAAAAAATAATCCTCTCATATAGATTGAAAAAACAATACAAGTTATTTTAAAAATAAAATTATTAGTCAAATTTTTGTCATATTTAAAAATTTCAAATCTTAATATATTTTGAATAGTAAAAATAGATGTGAGATATAGAAAAATAATAAAATAAAAAGTTAATAATAAAAAGTTTACTATAAAATATTATTTTAAAATTTAATAAAAATTTTAATTATTTAACAGTTAAAAAAGAAATTTTAAATATTATTTTATATATTATGACATTTTAAAATAGTATTTTTAAGAAAAAAAATTGTTATTTTGTATTAATTATTGATCAGTAAAATTTATTTTAGAAAAACATATTAAAATTTTAATTTTCGAACAAATTTGTAAATAATAGTATGTTTTACTTTCAAATTTTAATTTTAAAATTAAACTTATTAAAAGTAATTCTAATTATTTAATTAATTTTCTTTTTGGAGAATTATTCAAAAATCATAAGCAATTACTAAAATGAGTTATAAAAAAGTTACAAAAAATTTATTTAGAGTTATGGCCTAACTACCAAAAAAACTTGTTACTCGTCCTAAAAATTATCAAAAAGCCTTACAAGTATGCCAAGGTTAAACCATCAATTATTACAACGAAAACCTTTTAACCCATTTTTCTTATTTTGTTTGTTAAACAAACTCTTACTTCTTTTATTGAAATCCACAAAAATCTTTATTTATTTATTTAAAAGAAAGCATCATCTCTCATATTTTAAACATATTATTTCTAGAATCTTTTGTCAATGTTTCCATATTTTATTTAAGAATAAAAATAAAGTCAAGATTATTCATACCAAAGATCCATAAAAACCCTAACCCCATAGCTTTTTCCAAAATAAAGAGGATAAGAGTCTTGACTTTGAAAATTTGGGCAAAAATGATTTGTACCGAAAAAGTTGCAACCCTAATTTACTTCCACAAGAGATTCTCTTAAGAATTTGTACTTAGGACATATAATTATTATAATTACATTACTACTTGATAATCTTTTATAACTTAAAAATTAGAATCACTCTTAGTTTATACATTTTAATTATGACATTTCAATTAACTTGTCTAATTAATTTCATACTTAGTGGAAAATTTTTAGCTTAGATCAACAAGTCTTTCTAGAAAAAGTACAAGAAAGATATGCTTTGTATTAAAAAGAAAAAGGGAAGGTAGACTTTCTTGTGGATTGCTATTTCTCCATTATATTTAGAATACCTTGAATCCTAAGTTGGAACTATTCAATTGAAGAAAAAATGTCCTTATCCTTATGCTTTCATGTTAATAAGAGAAATTAGCATTAAATGGTGTCCTAGAGTTCATACACAACAAGTTGGAATGAAAGTTGTAATATAGATTATTACAATAAAATCCAAGGAAAAATATGTTTTGTGACATACACAGCAAAGCAATCTACCTTCCTTATTGCCAAAAGCCAAATTCATGTATCTTTAGCGTCAAGTTTCTCTCTTGAAGACTACTAGAAAAAGTTAAAAGAAGTACTATCACAAACATCTAATAAAGAGACAAAAAATCAGATTACTAACTCCTAAAGATCTATATTATGGCCACGACTTAATCAAAAACTTTATAACTAAGGAATCATTAACTTTTTTAACAATTGGTCTAGATGTAATAATGAAAGATGATGTAGACATTGACGTTATTAAAAATTATTGAGATCCTGACGTAAAATTTTATTTTATCTGAATTTCAAAGCCTTTGAAATCCAACAACTGTATCTAGAAATAGATTGTTCTAATAGGAAGAGAGGTAGAGCAAAAAAGGAGTTTCAATTAAAGACATTTGTACAATCTCTCCGTGGATCTTTAGTATTCCTATAAGCCCTTTTCCTCCTATTTCTTCTCTTATTAATAAAATTTATTGTTTACTAAGTTTCTCATACTCTCTTGCATATTTTCATCATGTTTACAGATTCTTACCAAATTGAATTTCAAAATAATAAGTAATGTTTACTTGTTTTTATACTTGAATGTAATAATTACAATTTTCCTACATATTACTGGAATCCACACGAGTATCTCGACCTAATGGTATCAAAGCCTGGTGGATGGACTAACTAGAGTTCATAGATAAATCTTCAATATTAGAACTAGAGAAGAATCTATAGACATAATTCATAGACATGATAATGGTTGTATGCCTTATAAGAAGAGAGTAACACTAGTTGTAGGAAAAATTAGCGGAATAAAGCACAGATTAAGATGGTGGCAAAAACAATGGTATACAGACTAGAAAAGAATGTCAAGTTAAGAAGCACACGCTATTAATAAGTACACACTCCAGCACATAATCATTTTTTGGATAATAACACCACGAATAATTCTGCCCAAATTAAGCAAGATATTGGTGGCCGGAAATAGAAGAAAATTATAGATCATCTTATTGAGTAATAATTGCATGTGAACGGAGCCTTTGCACCCGAAGAAAAGCTGAAAGGGCATAGTTATCTTAGTGAAAGACCAGAAAGGCTCGGTCAGTAGCTCTAGGAGGATAACTTGGACAAAAGACATGTATACCGTACAAGCAAATATCCATATCACACGATTTCACTCTTGAAGGAGTTCAGAGAGCACCATCAGTTTACGGGCTGTTTTCTGTTTATTGGGTCCTAGTCATATGAAACAACTTGTAGGGGCTGTGATTCGGTTTTTGTTTCAACAATTATTCACAGGAGTGCTATGCCACTATGAGGTTCCAACTATGAGGTTTTAGCTATGCCACTAATTTGACCTACTTTGTTTTTGGCTTCAAAACTAAAACAACCAGCTGTTAATTCTTGTGATGACAACTCGTTATCACAATCGCAACATTTCAACGGTACAGCCTTCTGCTTTGAGGTGGAATAGCACCTTGGATTGGAAACATGGCATGCGTTGTTGATGTCTTGGGTGTTTTAGTTAGGATAGAATTTTGTAATTAGATATAGTTACACCAGAACTTACACTACCTAGGCAGCTTCACGCATTCCTTTTCTTTGCTGAAGGAGACCTCAAGACGCGCCTGGCTCTCTGCTTTTTGTTCTTGTGTTGATTTAGATGGAACAAGAGGAAGAACGAGCAGAATAGCAGGAACACCACTTAAGTCCAAATTTAATTAAAGATTAGTTATATATGTCTTTGCTCGTCATCCTGTGATACTTTGGTGCGAAGCAAAAAGAAAAGAGCACTGCGAATTTGGATAAAAAATGTAGCCGAAGGCTTCCGATAGAAGTTCAAGGGAAAGAAACGTTGCAGTTCAGTGAAGAGAGGGAATTGGAGTGAGAAAAAAGACCGAAAACAATGAACCATAAAATGCTTTGGAAGCCCAACGAATTGCCAAGTTGGTGTACTTTGAACATAAACATAAATGCAAGTTAAGCTGTTCAAAGAGTAAGAACAGCATCAGCATCGTCATCGGGATCAACCATCCAACCACATCCCTTTGTTCGAGGACCTTTCATTTCACAAGCCACTTTGTGAAAATGTACCGTTGACAGCTTTCATCTCGAGTTACATCTTACGAATGAGATATGGCCATTCATGTTACTATTCTTAGCAACGTATTGGAAAGAAACGGCCATTTGCCTAAGAAATCCGGGGATCAAGATTTGGACACAAAGCTAGCCCGTACAAAAATTGTGGACCAACACAATTAGAAGTCAAGGAGGGGGGGTAAGAACTGTTGCAACGCATCCTCTCCTCCACGACCCGCAAAGTGATCTTCCTGGATGAATTAAAAAAAAAAAAAAACAAAAGAAAACGGGAGGGACCATGTACACGAATATTGGCATAAACAGAACAATCCGTATTATGTTCCAAGTGAAGCATTTTTAGTTGAAGCTTGAAGTGCGGCTCCATCTCCCTTGCAAGTAATCCTCTACAGAAATGCCTTCATTGGAGTCGCTGATAGAAAAAGAATCATCCTCTATATCCAGCAATGCAAGATTAAGATGGGATTGGATATTAGTGGGAAATGCTTCCTCATCCACAACATGGGCTTCTTCAGAAATATTAATCTGTTGCCTAGCCCAATTTCTCACTCCCTCGTTACCTTGAAGGAGCTTCAAAACCTGTACCAGATCAAACCATCCATATATAAATTATTCAAAATCTAAATGTAAAATGAAATTAAGTGATAGCTTAACTCACAAGGCTTATCTGTGGCCGCAATCTAGGGGAACACCTGATGCAAAGGGTTGCAGCTAAAACCATTCTCTCAATCTGATCATCATCGCACTCACTTCCTATATGTGGACCAAGCAATTCGGAAATGTCACCACCCTCCAGAATTGGCTTGGCCTGTTGCCAAATTAATTCCAAAGTCAATAACCCCAAGGTCCTAACAGTAAACTTACGAAAATCATCAATTAGTTTCTTTGAGAACAATAGCAACCAATTCTCAATATACAAAGAAGGAAAAAAAAAAATGAATACAACACACACCCAGCTAAAACCTATATGTTGCACCCCGATTTTCATGGATTGACAACTATATCCAGGCATCCATTTTGAAACTGCAACATTCTTTCTTTACATGCCTTGGTTTGTCTTCACATTCTGCCTATCTCCACTAAAACACTTTTAGGGTTAAAAGCCATTCTTTTTATCATCCCATTATTGGTAAAGAAAACAGAGAAAATAAAAAAATAAAATCACACTTACAAAAATTATAACCATTTGTTGGGGCTACATTCAATAAAGTATTTCTCCCCCTCCCCCAAAAACCTCCCCTTTTAATCTTTGCGAGGAAAGAATGGTGTGGGAAGCTGCAAGCAGAAAACCTTACCCACATAACAAGGCTATCCTGGCCCTTTGGATTTTCTCTATCAATAGGCATTCTGCCAGAAAGAAGCTCAAGAAGGACAACACCAAAGGCAAAGACATCAACTTTGTCACTCACTTTTCCATGCATAAAGTACTCTGGAGCCAAGTAACTGTGATAGAAGCAAGATTCTTCAATTATATATGATTTGCAAGGTAACTAACAGAAGGGTAATAGAAAAGTATACGCAACTGACCCAAAGGTTCCAGAGACATCAGTGCAAATAAGGGATGAAGGAGTAGACATGCGACTAGCAAGTCCAAAATCTGATAGCTGGAGTACCAAAACAAGTTATATTAAGCATCAGACCAAAACAAAACAATAATAAATGAAGCTGCACATAAACTCAAAATGCCTTAAGAAAACATGCCTGTGGCTCAAAATCATCTGATAAAAGTATGTTGGAAGATTTCACATCCCTATGAACAACAGGCTGATCACAGCCATTGTGCAGGTGGTCAAGTGCCTCTGCTACACCCAATGCCACCTTATATCTCTCTTGCCAACCAAATGTGCTCCCATCCTTCTTATTCCCTTTGACAGAGAGAACCAATTAGAAGGAGCAAATCACTTAAATTTAGGACTTTAGTTCTTCCAATCACAAGTAGAGAAATCTGTAATACCATGAAGGTTCTCTTCCAGGCTCCCTCTTGGTAAAAAATCATAAACCAAGATTAAATAGTTGTGCTCAAAACATAAACCAAATAGGGAAATTATGTTCTTGTGATGCAAAGTTGTAATGCTCTCAATTTCCGCAACAAACTCTTTTAACACATCCACAGATGGCTTTAATATTTTTACTGCTAATTCCTTGCCATCAGGAAGGCATCCTTTATAAACATGACTGCTACCACCTTTGCCCACCATATTCTCTGAAAATACAACCAAGATATCAGAGTAAAATTTACTAAGGCTCCACAACCCTAGAAAAATTTAAAAAAGGAAAGAAGATGAATAGTTTATTGCATGACATGAATTAAATTAAAAAAAAAAAAAAAAAAAACAAACAAACCAGGCATGAAATTAGATGTAGCCAACAAAAGTTCCTCAAAGCTGAACAATCTGCATATTGATGAATATCGCACATGTAAATCTTTTAGTTCCTTGGGAAGGCCGTTTAAGCCATGATTTGATGAGATGGGAGCCCATGAAATGTCAGGGCGAATTGGAACAATAACACCTGCACCCACATCTGCAATGCTGTGTTTTTGACCTGGATACACCACAGATGAAGAATTCCAGGTCGGTGGCTTAAACGGCTGTCTAACTAAACACATCTGATTTACAGGAGATTTCTTTGAGGATTGCCCCTGGCGTGAAAACAGTGAACGAAGAAATGACCAACTGCTTTTGGAATCCCGTAATCCTTCATCCACAGGGGAACGTGAACTTGATACAGCCTCATTGGTTTGAAGTGGCACTATAGCCCATGAGTCATTATTGATGCCAGCCTTATTTGAATCCTTCAATTGGTTTCTGGAATTATCTGGTGTCACAAAGCACGGAATATTTGCAGAATTCTTGTTCAGAGATTTGTTTGAGCAACTTTCAATTCCTGGATTTGATTTTTCTGCCACCACAGCATTAGTTGCATCAGTAAGCACCTCCATATCCATGCGCAAAAGGCCCATAGGCTAAGAAAACAAGATTCAATGTGAATCATAATGTTGGTCCATAACAAATAAATAAGTCATTGCAGGATCTAAACGCAAAAATAGAAATAGAGCAAATGTTAGTCAAACTAACCTTGCAAAGGATCAACAATTTTGGAGGTTGCTTCCCTTTGAAACATAATTTTGCCATTGTCAACAGCGTAAATGGACAAACGCTTTGACAACTTTTGGGCACAATACTTTGCAACTGATGTTGATGAGTGAATGGTGTGAAATGCCTGAGAAATTCCCACAACAATCTTGCTTGCACCGCTGGCTTTGGCTTCTCTTACAAGAACTTTGCGCACTGATGGACCACCTCTACACACCTTGAACTTCAAATCTACCTGAAAACAATTCCTCCAATTCAGTCATTCCCCATTAACAAGCTGACAAAAGAATATCAAAATACATGTACCAACTCTGCTTCCGGTTCGAAGTGGTTAAAGATAACATTTTAATAATTTTTTTCAAACAGCAATAATAATCACATACAAACCATAGAAATTTCAGAGTCTCTTCGAAACATATAAGCCACGAGTAGTAAATGCATAAGGAGTGATTAGAGACGAAAAGAGTGAACTAGGCACAACATAGGACACAATATTCTCAGCAACCGAACAGAAAAATATCACATTCCCAAGTAATTTCAAACCAAGCAGGGTTAAAAAAAACAAAAAATAAAAATAAAAAACAAAACAAAGAAGAGAAAAGAGCACACCTGTTTTAAGTTGCAGAAACCTTCGTAGACAGCCAACCAAGAATCAATTGTCTTTACTACAGCCATAAGCGACGACGTCCCTCCTTCAATTTCCACCACACACACACACACACACACAAACAATCAAGACCAAACCAAATCAAAAGCAAGAGACTATAGAAATGCGACAGTAACAACTGGTGTTACCGGCGCCAGAATCTTCTATTACGTGAAGAGCAATGACACGGTCGCCGGGCTCCGCCACTTTCATCATCGTCCAAGTCAGCGTTTCTCTGCTCTTGTCATCGAATTTCACCCCAACCAACACCATTTCTCCGCCTTCGTCTCCAGCGCCGCCCACTGCCCGTTCTCTAATCAATGTCATCTCTCTCTCTCTCTCTCTCTCTCTCTCTCCTGCTCTCACACCACCTTCGTTCCACCTTGCTGAAGGGTCTTTTAAGCACCTTTCGTGCGTGTGGGAACGGAGAATCGAACCGTACTTGGGGGGGGGCCTCCAGGCTGCTTTATGCTGTACCTGCGAGTACACGGCCAAAGATGCTGCTCCGCTGTCTTTGCCCCTTCGATTAATCGATTCTCTTTTCAGTGCTTACTTTTGTGCGGGTTGCGATGCATCATGTGAAATCATAATAGAGAGGATTATTATTATTATTATTATTATTATTAAACATGATTAACTAATTAATGACGCTCCATTTTTAATCCGTTAGCACTTTCGTTTACGCCACAATTCCAGCTTATAACTCGTAGCCTCTTTTTTGTTCTCTCTCTCTCTCTCTCTCTCTTTTGTTTTTTGTTTTTTGATATCATCAGACGATTATTTCCTTGTTTACTGCAACTTGCAGGCGCAGAAATCATGGAATTAAAGGATACTTACTAAGTTTACTCTATAATAAACAAGAGAGATGTCAACCTTTTGGTTCCGTAAAGAGCCCCTAACCAATCAAATGATTACCACTAAGTAATAAAAAAAGAAAAAGAAAGAAAAGACCCTAAAGTGGTTTCATGTTTTCATTTCATATTTAAATTAAGTTTTTCTAATTGTCTTGTATGCCCTAACTCTCATGATTTGAATCAAGAAATTTTCTAGAACCACGTCTAATTAATGTATATTCATCTTTTAGAAAGGAATTTTTGTTAATTAAAAATATTTTAATAATTAAAAATTAATTTCTTATTTTTAATATTTCAAATTTTCATCTAGAGAAATAATATTGATTTTATCAAAATAAAAAATTTATTTATATGATATAATTCAAACTCAACCATGTCTTAATAATTAAAAATAAATAACAAATAAAAAAAATTTTGGTAACTAATAAATTTGACCGTGCAAAAGGGGAAGCGGAAGCGTTTCTCTTCGTGCGTTAAAGTGAGATTTGGATTTGGTACGAAAGTGCATATATAATCCAACCTATATATATTCACACACTATTATTTTTATTTTATGTAAGAAAATAATCATAATGTCATTTATAATATCTAAATATCACAAAATATTACATATTGTGTATTAAAAATTAAATTAATTTCTAGTAAAAGAGAGTAATTTTACCTATTTATTATTTAGGAGTTGTTTTTTTTTTCTTTCTTTTCTTATTAATTTTTCTACTCAAGGACCCTTAAAATGCAAATGATCTCAAGCTTTAGTCTTTACTTTTTTTTTTATACCATATATACAGCGGGAGAACTACTAGTTCTTGTTCCTCAAGGATACTTTTTTTTTTTCTTTTTGAGATTTCAGATTCTTGATAAATGAAAAATTAAAAAAAAAATTGCTTGTTACCTTAAGACCTCATGAGCTCCATAAATTGATGAGCAAAACGGTTCGAACAATTTTACGGGGGACCATTTCATGGTGACTGCCGGGGGGGGGGAATTTTTGTTTATAATTAACGATTTTATACACAAATGCACGCATAATCCTCCATGCATAGAGCATAGGTACATGGATCGAGTCCGAATCTTTAGACCCGGCGGATGAAGTTGGATAATGTCATTTGAGTTTAAAAGTTATTATTTTTTTTTAAACTTAAATTGTTCCACAAAAATCATTTGATATGTATTATTGTCACTTCAAATGTGCAACATGACCGTTTTAAAAGTGCGACAAGACAATATTAAATTTTTTTTTATCAAGTTTACTACATATTTGAAATGACATTGTTACACATTTGAAACGATTGCATTACACATCTGCACAATTTTGACGAAAACTAAAATTTAAAAAAAAAATTAATATTCTAAAATAAAATGTCATTTGATATTATGAATTATGTCTAAAAACTCAGTTCACCTGTTTTTTTTCTTATGTAAATAAGTAACAATATTTCCATTGGGGAGATGCTTTCAATTAAAATATAAAAGATACAATATGGGTGAATTTTGTTGATGGCATTTTAGACTTTACTTTTGTTACAAGAAATGGATCGTTCCTTCCAGACATGCAAACAGTTCGAGCCTTTAAGGAATTCTTCTCTAGATTTAATGGGGTCAAGGAAACCAGCTAAGAAAGCCGCGGGAGCATAAAGCGCACCATTTCTTTTTGATTTTGCCTACGTTCTTGCTCCTATAAGCTTGGTTTCTTCAACTTTTGTTCTTGATTTCACATGTTTTGCTTTGATTTGCGTGTTTTTCACCTTGTTTGTCCCATGTGTTAGATGATTATATAAATATTTTTTAATTTTATTAATATAATAAAATATTATGCACTATTAAAAATATATATATAATAATATAAATATCAAATAATTATATAGAATAATAAATATATAAATATGCTCAAATAGTAAAATTTAAATTTTACTATAATTTTAATAAATTTTTAATTTAAATTAATATCAATATTCTTTTAACCTTAATTTAGTAATACTTTTAATATTAATATCTATTATAATTTAATAAATATTTTATAATTCAATAATTTCATGAAAAATATTAACCCCTTAATTTTTATACTTGTAATATATTAATTTAATATTTTTTTATCAAAATGATTTTTTAAAAAATAAAAACGAATATCAATATGTTTACTTAGGAACATGTTAATTTAATATGTCTTTAGATTTTTAACCAAATTGATTACAAAAATATTATTAATAAATATCTTTATAGGACTTTTAGTTAGAAAATAGATTTTACTCAAGAAATTATGCAATTAAATAACTTGACAGGCATCTTAAGTGACAATTACATACTTTATTTTATAAGTTAAAAGTGTAATAATAAAACTATTTTTTAGATAACTACAAACAAATAATAATTCTAAGGTTACAATTGTAATTAGAAGTATTTTTATAATTATTAACATCTTCGCCTCAATTATTATTAAAATAGTGTATAAAAGTACAATTTTTAGTAAAAAATAAAGTAACTCATAATTATAAGTTCTTTCTATATAACACATAATTGTCTTAACAACTTGCATATGAGGTTAATAAGGAGATTACAAAAACTTACTCATTAAACCAACTACTTAAGATATATCATGCTTTATATATATTAGACATCTTAAAATCAACATGTACTTCATTACCTTTCTTAGATAATTTAATGTCAACTTTTATAAAAGTTCTTATAATATTGTAATCATGCATTTGAAACTTTTTTAAACCCTTAATAATATACCTTTTTTGATAGATAAAGATTACATCATCATCTTAAATCACTTTAATGCCAAAATAAGATA
This sequence comes from Bruguiera gymnorhiza, assembly GCA_020883675.1. Taxonomy (NCBI): domain Eukaryota; kingdom Viridiplantae; phylum Streptophyta; class Magnoliopsida; order Malpighiales; family Rhizophoraceae; genus Bruguiera; species Bruguiera gymnorhiza. The sequence goes on from JAIRCJ010000076.1 coordinate 1,944,928, forward strand.
TTTGACCTAAATTTGTCATCTTAAATTCATACATCATAGACTTTTTAGAGTTTTCAATCATTCTAAGATTGTTACTTATTAAAATAAAATCATTAATATACATAAACACTAATAAGATATCACCAAAATTATTGATTTTCACATATAAAGTATACACAAAAAGTCACTTTTGGAAGTTGGTCTTATGGAAAAAGGAATCAATACATTTGTCTTTCTCTTTATTTGCTTGATTTAAACCATATAGTGTTTTCTTTAATTTATACACCTTCTCTTAATTTCCTTTCTTCACAAAACTTAATGATTGGTTGACAAACACTTTCTCTTTAAGAGGACTATTGAGAAAAGCTAACTTCACATTCATTTTATAGATTTTTCAATAATTTTGCATAGCCAAAGTAATTATAAGTTTGTCAATCTTCATTTAAGCAATAAAAGATAATGCCTTATGATAGTCATAGCCAAATCATTGTTTAAATCCTTTTGTAACCAATTTTGTTTTATATCTTTTTACTTCTCCATTTGACTTATTCTTAATCTTAAAGACTCGTTTTACATTAATAGCTCTTTGATCTTATGAATTATTAGTAATCTCTCATGTCTTATTCTTCTTAGTCATCTTAATTTATCTATTTTTAGCATTCACTTACTTTATATTTTGAATTGTTTCATCAAATGATATAAGTTCACAATTTACAAACATGAAAAAATGCACTAAATCCTCATCATCATCAATGACATTATCAAGGATTACCTTATAATCTTGCAATATAATTAATTGTTGGCACTTTCTCCTTAATCTTTTATTCTTTTGTAGAGCTTGTGATGTAAGAATCTGTACAACAATTAATGAAACTTCCTCATTTGTAATAAGGACTACAACATGAGTTTTCTCTTCTCTCACAATAGTAACTAGATGTATCTAAGAGTTATTTTGCTTCTCAACATCAAAATTCCAAACTTCATCTTTAGTGAATGTCATATCTCTACTAATAATCACCTTTTTTGTCATAGGATTGAACAACTTATATCCTTTTTTTATGTAACCAAGAAAGATTATCTTCATTACATGATCATCTAGTTTTGTTCTTATCCCTACTAGAATGTGAGTATAAGCAATCAAACCAAACACTTTAAGGTGCCTCACATTAGGCTTAAAACCACTCCATGTTTTTTTAAGAATGACATTCCTAATACTTGTTGTTAGATATTTGTTCAATAAATAAATAGAATACATAATAGTTTTTACCTAAAAGGAATTAGGTATCCTTTTAGCCTTTAACAAGATTTTTGTCATATCTATGATTGATTTGTTCTTCCTTTTAGTAATTTCATTATGTTGTAGGGTCTAAGGAATTATGACTTCATGCTTTATTCTTTATACTTCATAATACTTCTTAAACTCATTAGAAATATACTAAATACCTTTATCAGTTTACACAATTTTAATATAATACTTATTTTATCTTTTAACATAGATCTTAAACTTCTTAAAATAATTAAACACCTCAAAATTTCTTTGCATGTAATAAAATCATATCATCCTTATAAAATTATCAATAAAAGTAAGAAAATACCTATTGTTATAATTTGATAAAACATTCATCAAGCCACAAATACTAAAGAGAGTTAATCGGAATGGTTGCTTTGCACACTAATTTTCTATTATAAAATGCTATTTACTCTATTTTTCAAAATTACAAATTTTACAAATTTGATTAAAATGATATATCCTAGGCAAGCCTGTCACCATGTTTCTGTATGCAAGCAATTTTAAACTATGAAAATTCAAATGACCAAAATAAAGATGTCATAACCAAGACTCATCTTTCACAATAACACTAAGATAAGTATAAACATCAATGGTAATATCAACTTCAAATATATAATTCTTTGTTAAAGGGGATTTAAGAATGAGTGTACCTTTTTCATCAATAAATAAGAAACAATTATTATGTAATTATATGTTAAACCTTCTTTCAAACAATTGGCTTAATTGAGTATATTAAACTTTATGTCCAATACATATAACGTATATGGAATGTAATTATAATTTGCATTCTTTAACTTGATGAGAATTTGCCCTTTTCCCATCACTAGAAAATTGTTATCATCAATAAACTTAATTGTGGAGCAGATTAATTCATCAAGATCAATAAAAGCTCTTCATTCTTTCTAACCATGTATTGTAATTTGACATTTTAGCAATTATAGTAATTATCATAAGGGCTTGATTTCCATCATATGTACCTCCTTTTTATGTACAATAAGTTGCTTGATTATTCTTTATAGACTTGCATTCACTAGTATTATGACTAAGTTTGTGGGATGAATAACATTCAACATTAGATTTATCATACCTTCTTTTACCACAACCTCTTCTTTGGCCTTCACTTTAATTTTTATACGTCTAATATAATCTTCTTTGGTCATTGTATTAATTGTCTTCATCTCCAAATTTGTTATAATGACCTCTTTAACCTCGATTATTGTAGTAGTTACCATCATGTCCTTTTCCTTTACCACAAGAGGAACCTTAATTCTACTTTGATTGATCACTATGCTCACCTTTGGTTTGAGTCTAACTTTAAATTGCTTGTTCTATTATCTTCTTAATACACTTCTCATTCATGTGTTGTTCATGAGTTTATAATGTACTAGTTTATTAACTAACATTTAGGACAAATCATGTGTTTTTTTTTTTTATTGTAACTACAATATATTCATATCACTATATGAGTGTATATAAGATCTTTTCAACTTTTACTTAATTATTTAATTATTTTTTATATATTTTCATTTGATTTATTAGTGAAAAAAAACTCTACTTATATAAATTAAAATAGTTTTTTAAGTTTTCATTTGCAAAAGTTCAAATTGACTTCGAAAGATTTAAAGGCTCACTTGTTTAACTTTGTTCATACCTTGGAATGACATCATCAAGGCATCTTATACTTACTTTGATGCAATTGGTCATACAATTTTTTTAACAAGTTCATCATTTACTCTTTAATGAATAAAATAGAGTGTTTTTTTTATCCTTCTTTTTTAATTCTTAGTGAGCAACTCTCTTTACTTCTATTGCATTTGTTACAAGCATTATAATATCATTCTCCACAATACTTAGAAATTCATGGTAATCAAACAATACTTTCATCTGCACGTACCATTGGTTGTAATTTTTCAAAACTAAAACGAGAAATAAAATTAAAATCTCGCTGTTTATAATAAAATTCATGATTTACAAATCAATAACTAACTTTTATATTTTTTTTTGTAATTTGGTCTCCGACACCTTTTCGATTTAGCTCCCTTTTTTTCTCCTCTTCATTGTCTACGTTCACTACGACAACAACTGGTAATAAGAGATGGCACAAATGAAGAACGGTCTCAGTAAACGTGTAACCGACAGTGGTAAGCTAATTGGACGGAGAGATTGGTGAGCAGTGAGCCAACGTCAACACGAATGGAAGTAGGAGGAGGAACTGGCGAGTTCATCACTTTTTCGATGATATACCGGCGTGTTGGTGGTGTGAGAACGTAGATTGGCAGCCGATGATGGCAAAACTGATGGTCTTGCGCTGTGGTAGCGACCAAAAGAGGTGCATCGGACATTAAACAACAATGGAAACAACCTCAAATTTTTTGTAAATTTACAACTTTCCAAATAGTTTCAGGGCACGTGGCGGGGAGACAACTTTTGGTAAGGCAGGCAACAACTTCTAGCAATGCGTGTGGCAATGCGTGGTGATGAACGGCGGTACTCCGGCGATAGCCCGCGACGGTTCCCACGATGATGAGCGGGAATTTTGACGACGGTGAGCAACGATCTAATGACTTTTGTAACTCCAACGACTCTTGCGACAGTTCCGATAAGACTCGTGTGTTTTTTTTTTTATCCAATTCAAAATATTCGTTATATTACTAATGATGAATAATTATACAAATATTATATAATTTTATTAATATAATAAAACATTACATATTAATGAGAGAAATATATATAATAATATAAATATCGAGTTATATATAATAATAGACATATAAATTTACTAAAATAGTAAAACTCAAACATTGACTTAATTAAATTAATTTTTATTATAATTTTAATAAATCTCTAATTTGATGCTGATTTGCTTTTGTTTTAAGCTTTTAAATGGTGCAAAAAGTTTCGATTTCACAACTTTCCTTTTGTTTCTGTTATGCCTGTTTTTTAACAAAAAAATTGACTTTTGTATCTCCATCAAGTGCTAGATGGAAAGGGCTTGAGTTTTGGGAGTGATGCCATTTTCTTTTATTTTTGCTTGGACAGTAGAGAGAGAGAGAGAGAGGGTGGCAAGCTTTGCCGGGTGTGGTGGTCTAAGCTGAGGTTGTTGGGGTTTTGGCGGTAGCGGTAGATTGCAGATTCACCAGCGGGTGTGGTGGCTGAAGATGAACATTGGTTTTCTAGATCATCAGGTCTTGAGATAAGGTAATATTTAATTATTAAGCCTTTTTTTTTTTACGTGAGGGCATTTTAGTCTCTTCATACTCCTATAATGGTATTTTTGTTATTAAATTAAAATTTTACTGATGTCCACTTAACAGAATATATTTTTTATAATTTTCGATAAGTTGATATGCTTTTTTATAATAAAAATAAAATTTAGGATTTCAAGAGTAATTTAGGATCCCAAGAGTAAACGTCCCTCGTTAATGCCGCTAAAGAACCAGGCATAAGTGCCTCCATGCGGGAGGCTCTACCCTAAAGGTTCATGACACAGTCTTAAAAACTAGATTACAGGTTGGATTAAAAAATGAATGACTCAAAACTAAAATTGATTTGTTTTGTTTTTTTTTTTAATTTAACTATAAAATAAATAATTAAGCAGAAAGTAAAATCAGAAAAGCTTCTGACGAGCCAAAATGAATTGAACTGAGCTAAAGACTAAAATGCAACTTTTATGAGCAGAAGTTGACCCTCCCTTTGCATCTAACCGTAACACTGATGTGGGATATGACCTTACCACTCATATTCTCCTTTCTCCTTCACCATCACTTTTCTCTTAATCTTTTTAAAAGCGATAAAAAAAACAGAGAGAGAGAGAAATAATAACAAAAAGGAAAGAGAGAGAGAGAGAGAGATAAAGAGAGGGATTAAAATAATTGAAAAACAATGATGATTTTTAATACTTAAATAAAGATGATACTTATCCTTTGTTTCTTTAGAGAGACCATCAAAATCGATGGGAGAGCGCTTTGTAAGGAGAGAGACTACTAAATTTAGAGATAAATGTGAGAGAAAAAGAAAAAAACATTAATATTTTCAAAATTTTTAATTTTTTAAATTATATATAAGAATAAATTCGTTATTTAATAATTTTTATTTGAGTTGACTGATTTTTATTAATTATAGATTATTTTTATAATTTTTAAAAATTTAAGATGTGAAGTGTAAATATACCCTAAACTTAGGGTGTGAAAAATAATTTTTTATTTTATTTTATTTTATTTTAACCTTATGTAAGTACGTGCAGGGCCATATAAAATTTTAAAGAATAAAAATCAATTATAAGTGTTAACCCACCGACTTGTAATTAAATCGATGACTTACATTCGGATCTCTTATTCAAATTAAAGGTTGGATCGAGTTGAAACTATGGTGTCAGGCAATATGCCAGCACATTCACACGAATGAGTTATATCTCGTATCCGAACAAATTAGTTACAATTCAATTCTTATATTTCACACCAAATAAGAAAACAGACATCCTGAATTACTTTTTTAAAAAAAAGTAATAATCATATGATAAATAGTATCAGAATCGATTTGACCCCGATTCTAATATCTCTTACCAAATGCTTCACCTAGAAGTAAGTAAAAGAGTTTCAATTCTAAATAAAGACGTCAATGTATTTGGTAGGAGAGAATATACTAGATGAGTTATATTTAGATGAGTTATATTTCGAATACAGACAAATTAGGTAAGAATCATAAATCATATAAGAATAAGTGTTACATATTGTAATAGGTTGTTTTTTTGGAAAAAAACTAATAATCCCGTGATAACATGCTCAAAAAAATGTAATATAATGAATTTTGAGACATTTGACCATTCAAGGTTGAAGTGGGACTTTCTAATAAATTAAGATGAAGACCAGAAAGAAATGTAAGATCATAAATGAGGCCATACGGTACCCTTTCATACATTTCTTTTTGTCAAAATAGCTTTCAAATGGATCCCTCCCATTACCAGAATGTGTATTTTGCAAATACGGTGATGTCATGACGTTGAGCCTTTTCACTATTCAGCTCCAATGTATATATCTAATATGCACATACACTTGTATACAATAATGGACTCCTTCTATTTGTAATGTTCAAAAAAGGAATTTTTATCCATAATTGAATTGCCATTTATCTGGTAACTATATATATATATATATTAGTTTTTAAATTTCCAAAATACACAAATTTGTTTTATTTATGACATTAGAGAATTTAAAATTAGTTAGTTATATAGAATTTTATATTTTTTTAAACTATACTATAATTGAAAACAATGTGAATGATATATTATTACTAAGTAAGTTCTTGCAATTTCTAATATATCTTATATAGGCTCTACACCAATTTTAGAAATTCTATCTTATAGCAAAAGGTATGTGATAAATGAGAAACATCCCTTAATTACATATCAAGCTTGATGGTGTTCAAAACTACAAACGGAATCATAAATTGCATTTACTGTAATCATCACCTGAGCTCGATAGGCACTTACAACGTCTGTCCCTTCTTCCTGAAGAATACTAATAACTTCAAACTACATGAAGCTCTTGTTCGGTGCATTAATAAACACCACTTTAAAATTTGGTGTTAATAAAAACATAAAAAACATAAAGTCAATCACATGGCAACAGAGAAAATAATTAAAACACTTACCAAGAGCATTAGTTGAGAGCTTTTGAAAAGCCACTTATGAAATGCAACAAAGCCCCGGGAAATTCTTTCATTAAAGGCAAAATCATGTCCACAAAGCAAAATCCTGAACCAAAGATCGAAATCTCTGTGCCAATTCCAACACATAAGAGACTCCAAAATATTTCAAAAAATATACATGTCTAGAGAAGGCACTAATTAAGTAGCAAAATGGCCAAGAATAAGGAACCAAAAAAAAAAAAAAGGGGGGGGCATCGCATGAGCATCAATTTTCAATACACGGACTTGATTTCCTAGTTGGCGGAGCTTTAAGAGATACCGAGGTGCGTTGGCATTTCAGAATCCAATTCCTAAAAAACTAATACAGAAACTGAAAAGAGAGAATAATAGAAGGGGCAAGAGCATAAAGAAGAAAGCAGAAGGGAAGAGGCATTCTCAACATTTTAAGTTTTAATATTTTGGGTTAAGTTTAAGGAGTAGTAGTTGATTAAAATTAAAATTAAATTAAGTAGTGATTTATCAAGAATTCTTTTATTATTAAAATAAAATAGTTATTAAATATATAAAAATACAAAAAATCCTTCTATTAGGGAGTATGTTATATAAGTTTTTTTTTTCAGCTCTAGAATTAAGAAAAGGTAGGGTAAAAGTTTTTCTCAATTTTAACAATGCTATATTGTATTAGTATTAGACCTACATAATGTGTATTTTTATTATATTTATTAAAAAATATATTTTTATTTGTATTTTATTTGAATAAAAAAGTTAAAAAAGACTTAAATTATGATTATATTTTAAAAAATAAAAATTTAAATTATCAGTATTTTTTTTAAGAAGAAAAAGTTAAACTTTGAAATCTTTTTTCCTTTCTAAAAAATCAAAAAAGTGAAATTTTTTTTTATTTTTTTAATCATAAGTATTTTTATTACAAAAATTTTAAATATATGTAAATAATTATTAATATCAATTATATCAATTATAATACATATTAAATTATAATGAAATAAATTGAATAAATTAATTGATGTTAAAATCATAATTCTATTAAAATATTAAAAAATTACAAACTAATTATTATATTAATATCAAATATTATAAACTAAGAACTTATTAAAAAATAAAATTCAAATTAAATATTTAAATATTTTTAAAATTAAGTAAATATCATTATATAAATATTTAATCAATCTTCTCTCAACTTCAATAATATATACTTAATATAGAATATAAATAAATATGCCCTCCTTTAATGTTTTGGCACACCAAATGTTCTTAATTAAATCATATATGACGAAATGGTTGTTTACTAAACCATCAAATGCATCATCAATGGGTGCTTACGTACGAACTTTTTTTTTTTCTTTTCTTTTTTTCGAGAAGGAGCTTACGTACATAACTAAGATAAATTGGGTTTGTGTTATACGTGGGTAGAGCAGCTGGATATTAAAAGAAGTGAAACCTAAAGATTGAAAGAGCTGCATATAATCCAAAATAAATGTACAGAACACGGAATGATTTGGTCTGTAATATATGCCTTTATCTATAACAAAGTGGTAGATATATTAGGTTAATCATTCATTATCTATACCATATATAAACACACTCGCACACTCGCTTTTGGGCAAGCTATAATGTGTACATTTTTTATTGGACCAAAATTTTCTCCACATTGCATTCCTTAATGAGTTGCATAAAAGGTAAGATTTTCTTAAAATATTATTGCCCATCGAATTAGATCCCACCCTTAATCATTGTTGCCTATGTGCAACAATCCAGCGTTTGGCATATTACCTATAGAACAATTGCACGTAGAGATTATTTGAAAGGAAATTTTTTATTATAAATTCAAAGTCTTAGTGACCTTTGACTTCTATTTTATATATATATATATATATATATATATATATATTGCAATCTCTTAATGCTTCCACTACCACGTTACACTTATATTCCATCATTTTACGGAAACAAAAGTGACGCATCTAACCAAGTGGTTTGCAGAGACTATAAGCCAAAGAAAGATACAAAGGAATTTATTAATTGTTTGGTTGTTTTGTTTTCATGGAGGGAACAGAAGGTAAGAAGCGTTAAAAAAAATAAAGAAATATACAAAATATGAATATAAATAAATTAAATTAAATAGAAAGGATATAATATACAAGGTGTGCTTGGTGCTATTTTTAATGATAGTTTTAACTCTTATAGATAATATTTCAGTGTATTAGATTATAATAATTATTTTTTTAAAATACAATAGATGTTATCACTATTTTGTACTTCAAATAATAAAATAATACTAATATAATTAACTCAATAATTTTTAATAAGGAAAGAGAGAGAGTAAGAAGAATACTTTTTTAGATGTATTTAGATGATGAATAAGAAGCTCTTGTATCTTGCTTATGATTTAATATTTCCTAAAAATGAATATTAAGGATAAAGATAAAAGTTAGTGATAATGGTTGGTGGTTTTATTATTATAATAATTAGTTTTTTAACAATAAAAAATGACTAATTAAGAACAATTAATTTGATTAACATGATCTGTAAAGTTTCAAAAAGTTTTAAGAGTTTTGGGCTAGGATGGACCAATTATAATAAGACTTTTCTTGGGTCATTTTTATTTTATAAAGTTTAAAATAAATATTATCTTATAAACAAGTATAATAAGACCTTTTATTTTTATGTGAGATATAAATTTGTTTAAATATATTTATTTTTCAACTTTTAAAAAGTTGAATTTTGTTGAGTTAATCAATTGGCATATAACACATCATATTTTGTGTCTTTTTGTTATAAACCAAAAACTAAGATATACAAGTCTTGATATTTAGTAGGATAGTGAAATAAAGATTTTTATGAGTCATAATTTCTTAAAAAGTAATAGTGTACCTTCATGTTATATTTTTCAAAATCATATTGTTTGATGTGGTTGAGCACTATTACACCTTGCACTCATCTGATTATTTTCATGAAAGCTCTAAAGATCTTACCTAAAATCTCATAAGAGTAGCCTTATTTTACTTTCATATAGTTGAATTTATTGAGTGTACATTATAGTAACACACCATTTATAAGAACTATAGAATTCATTAAAAGTATAATTTAACATCAAACATTGGAATTATTACACTATCTACACCAAAGGATGGGTTTTTACAATTTTGATAATATACATAAGATTAACCAATAGTATAAACCTACTTCAAGGGATCTTTTATCATATAAATTGGGTTCTCATCATTCTTGACCATACTTTATCAATGTTAGTCTCATTTTTCTTGATGTATTTTCATTAGCTTTTTGCCTAATGGCTTAATCAAAGGATTAATCAGATTTATCTTTGATTTTACAAAATCAAGTGATATCACTCTATTATTTAAAGCTACTTTACTAATTCATGTCTCAAACAAATCTATCTATTCTTCCCATTATATGACTTGCTTTTTACTTGAGCAATAATGGCTTGGCTATCATAATGCATTAACATTATTTATATTGGCTTTGCCCACAATAGAATATTCATTAGAAAGTTTCTTAGCCAATCTACCTTAACATTAACCATTTTCAAGGCTATAAATTTAGATTTCATTCTAGACTAAGCAATAATTGTTTGTTTAGTAAACTTTCAAACCACTATTCCACTTCTAATGGTGAATATATAACCATTTGTAAATTTTATCTCATTTGAATTAGAGATCTAATTAATATTACTATATCCTTTTAGTATAGTGAGAAATCCACTGTATAATATATATTATAGTTCATGGTACTCTAAAATATCTTAAAATTCTTGTTTAAGCATTTCAATGATAATGATTTAGATTATGTATACTCAGTTTACACACAACATATGCAATATTAAGATGTAAAAAATTCATTATATACTTTAAACTACTAATGATTTGAGCATACTTAGACTGAAATACATAATCACTATTATGTTTTACTAAATGCATATTTGTATTAAAAGGAGTAAAAATTAGTTTCACATTAAAATATTCATATTTCTTAAGAAGTTTCTTTACATAATACCTTTGTAAAAATATATATATTATTAAAAGTTTTAAAAGTCTTCATTTCTAGAATGACATTTGTTTCTACCAAATTCTTCATGTCAAAATGTAATGTAAGTAGTGATTTTATACTATTTGTTACTTTTAAATTGGAGTTAAAGATGAATATATTATCAACATACAAATATAAGATTACATAAGTGTCATTCTCAATTTTTATATAAACATATTTATCAACATTAATAATAGAAAAACTATTAGAGATCAAGAATATATCAAACCTCTCATGTTATTATTTAGGTGTCTATTTCAATCCATACAAAGATTTAATAAGCTAACACACCTTCTTGTCTTAACTAGGAACTTCAAAACCTTCAAGTTATGACATATAAATTTCTTCATTAAGATCACTACACAAAAATGTAGTTTTATTATCCATTTGGTAAACAATAAGGTTGTAAATAAATGTCAATGCAAACAATACTCTAATAGATGTATCAAAATAATCAATGTCATTATTTTATGTATAACCCTTTACTATAGGTTTAGCCCTGTATTGGTTAATGGATCCATCTAGTTTATATTTCCTAGAGATCCACTTGTAGCCTATGGCTTTGACTTTTGTAGGTAAATTTACTAGTTATCATATACTATTATGATTCATAGAATCAATCTCACTTTATATGACTTTTACCTATATACTAAAATCATAAAAGAATAATGTTTCATAATAAGTCAAAGAATTATTTTTTACTTTTAGAATGTAAAGGTTGTTATCAAAAGTTTTTTCCACTCTTTGTCTCTTAATTTTCCTCAATTTTAATTTGAAACATGTAATAAAGGACACTCTCTCTAACTCAACTATAAAGGTAAGTGATTATGCTAATTGTTTTTTCATAAAAAATATATATTTAAAAAACTTTGCATTTTTTGTCTTAATGATAGTATTAGCAATGGGAATATCACTCTTAATAACAAGAAAACAATAAGCAGTACTTTGATCTATATAAGTCATAAACATACAATATAATGTCTTGGAACCTAGTTTCCTTTTTTTTCTAGTTCAGGCAAACGTACTTCAATATGACAACTTTACACTTTTAAATAAATCAAATTAAGAAAGTACTCTTTTCATAATTCAAATGGAATCCTACCAATTTTCTTATATGAAATCCTATTTTGTAAATAACATAGAGAAAGTATTACCTCTCCTTATAAATTATTAAGAGCATTAAAACTGATTAGTGTAGTATTCATCATTTCTTTCAAAATTCTATTTTTCTTTTATGCTACCCCATTTGACTTTGATGAGTAAGGAGATATGATCTCATGAATAATACCCCTTTTCTTATAGAAATCTTACAATAACTAAGAATTATACTTTCATCTCTTATCCAACCTAAGTCTCTTAATCTTCTTGCCTAATTGATAAATGCATCACACACTTTATCCTTATCTTTCAATAAAAAAAAACTCTAATATATCTAAAATAGTCAACTATAAAAGTCATATAAAATCATTTATCTCCTCTAGTCATAGTATTATTCAAATCTTCCAAATTAGAATAAACTAAGTTAAGTAATTCAATTTCTCATTGAACTAATTTACAATTTTTGTTGGTTAATTTGGCTTCTACACAAACCTTACACTTACCCATATCACCACATAAATTTTCAATTAAATCAAGTTGTTTTAATTTCTGAATATAAAGATCACTCATATATCATAATTTAACATATTATAAATCATAAGAATCAACAATATAAGTAAAAGAAGTAGATGTATTTCCATTATTAATAATACTAAATAAATTCACAATGAATAATAGCCCTTTTCTCACAAATACATCATTCTTAGTGATGACAACTTTGTTAGACTCATAGGAGACATTTACTCCAACATTTCTTAATAGGGACATAGAAATTAAATTAATACAAATATCTAGGAGATAAAACATATTATTCAAGGACTACACATTTCCTAAAGTAAGCTTAATAACAACTTTTCCCTTACCCAAAATATGTGTTATTCTTGAATCTCCTATGAACACATTTTTTCTCTATTTTTTACTAATGTATAGGGGGTCAATTCAATCTTATCTTCGTAAATGTGCCTTATAATACCAGAATCTATTGCTCACTCTCTTAAGTTAGTGGCAACGTTGACTTGGGAAATAATACAATAATAACATCCGTCTATACTAAATTGACATTTAGTTTGGTTAGTATGTTATGTCCTTTCATATGCTTTCATTGAAGGGCATGATAACCAAAATTTTCACATACATAGCAAATGTTTTTCTTTTTGAAAATTAAATTAAGAGTCTTAGACTTATTATACCTTTAAGACTTGTTATTATACCTCTTCTTCTTATGATATTGATGATGATTATAGTGATTTTTTTCTTCCTTTCCACCTTTCTTGTGTTCCATAACATTTTCCTTTAAAGTCATTTCCTTTGCCTTTGCTTCTTTCAATCATGTTTTATTCTTATCCTTAATTAAGATATGCACAATAACATCTTCCAGTGACCTATGTCTCCTCTTATATTTGAATTGTTGCTTATAGTCATTCCAAAATTATGGAAGTTTCTCGATAAGACAATCAACTGCATACTTCTCTAGTAGGTTGACGTTCTCATTCTTTAAGTCATCCAAACATCTTATAATACTCTTTAATTTGATCCTAGACTCTTTTTATCTGTCATTTGAAAATATAAATGATTAGTAATAACAAACTTTTAAGTACCAATATTTTTAGTCATATATTTTTTGTTCACTTGTTCTCTAACAGGAAGTGTTTTATGAAGTAGGACATCCACAAAAGAATTCCAAAAAATTTAAGTTTAAACAAATAAGACATTCATAACTAAACTTAAAAAGGTGCTAGAAGCATAAAAAACAAAGACCAATTGTCTCATTTGTTGCTGACTTGCCATTACACACTGCAATTTACTACAAGTTTAATTGGTTAATTAAACAAATTGCAAAACATGAGCCTTTATTGACAAAAAACATATCAATAATAGAAAAAGTGAGGTTCGAATAACAATAACATTTTTTGCACACTTTATGTCATTCTATAAGACTAGTCATCTTATTTGACAATTCATAAGATGACATTAGTGTCTAGGTTTCTTGTTATTATGAAGTTTACAATTACCTAAAAGTTTAAGTTAATATGTGATGAAGTTTACAGATATTCTAAACAAGAGTAAGTCTTTATATTATTAGGTCTCATTAACATGTGATTGAATTAAACTAAATAAAAGAATTTGACTGGAGATAAGAAAAAAGAGGTGAACCAAATTCAAATACCATATCATGAAATCTCGTCTATGTAAAAGTTTTAATCAATTGGTGGTGAATTCATTAACATGACATATCTTTTTATTTTGTCAATGTTTAATATTGATCATGACTTCTAATGCATTTTATTTTTGGTAAAATGGTTAATTTTACTCATCACATTTAAACATTTTTATAATTATATTTCCTTTATTTTTTTTAATCCATCTAATATGTTAATTTTGTTGGTTAAACTTGACTTATATTAAAAAATTTTTGTAAACTGTTACTATGTAACAACTATGCACCACATGACATATGGCTGTCATATGGTTGATGAAGTTTGATATCATGGTCACGTCATTAAAGTTGCTAACATAACATTAATTTTAGTTTTTTCAAAAAATTATAAAAATAAAAAAATTAAAATATTATGATTATATTTTTCTCTTTTTTTAAATATTTAACAAACTCTCTCTTTTCAATGTTATAATTTTTTTAAAATGTTATTGATTATAATAAGATTAGAAGATTAATAAGTAATAAAATTAGTTAGAATTTTTATACACCAACACAAATAAATAAAGGAAGAAAATATATTTCAAATTTTATTATGAGATATCAGATAATTCATTGAAACAATATTTTAGAGAAAAAGTTTATCAAATATTTAAAAGAGATAAAAATATAATTATAATATTTTAATTTTTTTTATTTTTTAATTTTTTTAAATTGTTTGGAAAAAATTAAAATTAATATCACATCAGTAATTTTAATGACGTAATGGTAATATGAAATTATATCTATCATATAACATATATATGACTATCATATGATAACATTTAATAAATTTTTTTAATATAAATCAAATTTAACTATAGGAACTAATATATTGAATAAATTTAAGAAAAAAAATAAAGTGAATATAGGGTAAAATTAATATTTTATCTTTATTTATCGAGCAATTACGTTTTTAATTCAAATATCAGTAGTTTATTCTTTAAAAAAAAAATCAGATTAATGAGAATGCAAAACAAAATCAGCGAGGTCATTCAACATTGCATTTGTCATATAATTTTATTTTTCTTGAGTTGGATATCTAATTCTTTGTTAGTAATTAAATATAAAAGTGTAAAATATGTAATTGTATTGATCGTGAGTGGCACAAGTTGAAATTTGCTAGAAAGGAAACAATACAAAATGAATTCCTAAGTTTCCTATTATCAGAAAAATAGTGTTTGTCTACATACATACATACATACATATATATATATATAGGCATACACCCTTATGCACTGTTGAAACGGAGCTCCCAAAACTTTCAATAGCAAGATTTTAGACTTTAGACGTTAGGACTTCATGAGTTATTCCAAGGTTGGTTTTCAGTATATTGCGCACGATTTTAACCACGAAACAACTTTATAATTACAATTGGCAGATACTTGCAGTCATTTTATTCTAAAAAAATTTTAAAGGCATTTCGTAGCAGACAAAAAAAAAAAAATGCTTTAGTTCGTTGAAACAAACAAAATGCCTAGTTATATTCCAACGGTGCCGTTGTTTTGGTGAGACGTGGCTCAAAATTGCCACGACTTTAACGTTCCCAACCCAAAGCAAGAAAATAATAAGGCCAACGGGAGGCCTTAGCCAGCGTCGGCACACCAGGTGCTGGGTCATTAGATTGAGTCCATATCATCATGTTACCATCCCCGGTTTAATCGTCCGACTTATTATATTTATGTATTCGTTACCATTACTCACAGCTCGCTAGCTCCCTTAAATGCATATGTTTTTTCTAAATTTTGAATATTATTTTCACAAAATTTTATCTTACCCTACTTACTTTTAAAGTTATTTTACTAAAACTTTCTTATACTTTTAAAGGAATTTAAAACTTAAATTGAAATTAAAGTTATAAGCATATTAGTTGGATTAAATATAAGGATATGTAGAGTTGAAAGTTCATGAAAATTGGATACAAGAACTTATAAAATTAAGAACTAAAATAAAATTTAAAATTAGACACTTATTGAGTGAAAATTGAAGTTAACTCATTTAATATTTGCATTTAAAATGAGAAAATTAGAGGTAGACTATTTATATAGTAGTATCATATAAATACAAAAGCTTACTAAGAATTGTAGAGAATAAAGTCATACACTTTATTGTTTAAGGTTATATGATATAAGTTGTCTAAAAAATCAACAGCCAAGCGAATTTAGTTAAAAAAAGGTAAAAAAAAAAAATTGTCAAGAAAACTCTTAATAATTTTAATGGTAATGGAAAAATCTGTTATATTTTGTAAAGATTGTAAACTTGTGAAAAAAACACTTTAATATTCTATATGAGTGAATACATGAATGGAGCAAAAGTCACAAAATTATTGATGTGACATAATTTTTAAACATGGTAAAGTCAAAATATGTAATTGACAAGAATAAATTATTAAAGTATATAAATTTTATCAAGTTGAAATAAATATTATAAATAGTAGTATTACTAAATTAAAATTCAAAAAAATTAAAATTAATCCAAATTTAATAAAAACTATAAATCAACATTCAAATATAAATTAAATAATTGAATTATATTTAATATAATTTTAATATTAAATTAGAAATAAATTTAATTTAATATATAAAAATTTAAATATTTTAATTTATTATATAACTAATTGTAAAGTATTATTAGAGCTATTAATATGACTTGAATTACTAATAATGAATAAGTGAGTTATTAAACTTTAAATGTATGCTTACCACAAAAATAATTTTATAAATTTATTTTATTTATAATAATTATAATTAATAACAATAATATTATAAATTTAAAATTTTCTCACATTCATCAACAAAAAAACTCAAATTGAATAACTTATATTTAATATATTTAAATAAGCGTATTCTAATTCAAATATAAAAGATAATTTTAAAATCAATTATTTTTCATTAATAAAAGTAAATCAAATAAAAAGATAAATTTTTAATTTTTACTAAATTGAATTAAAATTTTGAATCCAATTTGATTTAAATTTGCTCTAACTTATTGCAGGTTTCTAGGTTATTCAAATTTTGAGTTCTTTAGACGTCAAATTATTTTAGATTTAAATTATTCGTGCTTTAATTTTTAAAGCTGTTTATCAATGAGGAATGCTGCTATTATTTTAGATTTAAATTATTCGTGCTTTAATTTTTAAAGCTGTTTATCAATGAGGAATGCTGCTTATTCTAGCCGTTCTGATGTGACAAGTTTATAGGTGATGCTCAACATTCCAAATTCTCAACTGCGGGCAATGTTATCCGTAACCCGGTCTTTTACAGGCCTCAAGTTCTCCACACAACCTAGATAGTTGGCCTTGGGCAGCCCCCGCACGGGTTTACCTAGCATCAAAAGAGTTTGATTCCAAGTGTTCAAGATTCATATCACTACATATACCTCGTTCCGGCCAGAGGGCTCTAGGTGGAGATACCATCACACAGCCTAATCAATAATGCTTAAGAGAAGTGCAACTGGAACACTGTTATGTTGAATGTTTGAATGCAAGAGATGGAAATATTTCTACTCTTGACAAATCATCTAACCAGACAGCTATTCAAGTAGAGACTTAACTGATTAGGTGTTTCGGAAGGCCTCATGCCATTCAACAGCAAGGATTCAGTCAATCAAGGCATCCAGAACACGCAAGGGAAACATTAGCGTCATTGCTTGCTACTCATTTGACAAGCAAAACAAGCAATTCTCTCGCCATGAGAATTCTTGTGCACAACAGAAAACAATGTTGCTAACAAATTAGGCTACTTTTTGTAACCCAACATTTCGAAGCAAGTGGCACTTTTTGGCCACAAGCAAGAATGAGTAGCAATTGAAGCATACCTACAACCGAGTCTCTTTGGCGGTTGAGCCCAACAAGGGAACATACTGAACAAGTGCCAATCTGCAATTAAAGAAATGCAAGAGTAGAGTTTAGTGTCTCTGTCCACCTGTGCAAAATTATAAACCTGACATGTGGAACATTTTTTCATTTTGGTTCCTTCTCAGAACACGATAAGAAAGAAAGGAAGTTCTGACATAAAATCTTCAATCAGATGTTTATCATAAGAGTTGCACAAGGAAAGGCTGTATGACGTGTTTTCAATGCGACAGAATGCTACCAATCTTCTTCCTCTGACAATCAGGAACCACGTATGGGGCAGGCATTTGCAAAATGTGATGGATCACCACAGACATAACATCTTCTGTCAGGTATAGGATCACCTGTGGCTGACACAAAAGTTGCATGAGCAGCACCTCTTCCATTCTGCGTGCCTCTGCCATGGCTGACTCTCCTGCTGTTAGGTGCTGAGTTATGATGAACATCTCTTGCAGCAGTGCCATTATTTAGGTTATCCTGCCATCTGCATTTCAGGCAACAGTATGAGATAACCAGTTGTCAAACGAAACCTTCAATGAGGCATGTTTCTTTTGGATCATGAATACCTCAACAATATTTATCTGAGACCTACAAGAGCCATTAACGTTTTTTTCTAACCCAACTCTTACATTTAGATCCATAAACAAGCAAACTTCTTATGATGTATAGGATAATAATTAATAATGCAAAGGAATAGTTCCCGAAGTTTCATCTGGTTTTTCCTGACAGCTTTTCGGAAATGACAAATTTTGGAGACCATGATCAAGATTTAGTTTAACATACACAAAGAAGTTGCACGCTTGTGATGGACATGAGTAAAACTTTCTTCCCCTGTTATTTGCTGTATTAGCAGTTCGCAAAACACAAGCTGTTCCACACATGCTACATGAAACCGATGTTTCTCCTGCAAAATTAGCAGTTCACAACACATCTCCAAATAATGATGGAATTGTAAATTGACTGATACAATTATTCTGGCAAGGTACATCAAACTTCAAGATCATCATCAATCGCCATGTTTTGCACAAACTAGAGGGTGGGCAACAGTTGACTTCAGAGAGGCTTAAAAATTGAGGCAAGCAAGAAACACACCTCACCTAAGATAAGTGAGATGAAATTGAAGGATGATGCTTAATGCTTTTATCTACCTAATTAAGGTTGAGCTTTTCACCTAGTTACAGCTTTGAAACTAGATTAAACTTTTGCCCAATGGAATTTTAGGTATGCTTCTTGAGAACAATGGGGTTGCTGGGAGGGAGCTTTGAAACTAGATTGAGCTTTCACCCACCAGAAGCTTAGGTATGCTTCTTGAGAACAATGGTGTTGCTGGGAGGGAGGGAGGGAAGGAGGGAAGGACTAAAGGAAATGTGAGGAGAAAAATTCAATTAATAGCCATCAACCTTCAGTCCATGCAACATGTAGTCAAATTTAAATTGATTTATAGTTGGCCCTTGTTGGGAAGCACTTACAGTTTAGATTCAGTTTGATGCATCCAACTGTTCAGCTCTATGCTTCTTTTTTCCCCTTTGTTTTTCTTTTAAGGATGTCTAATAAATTCAATTTAGATTTTAGTGGAGATTCATAATTGATATGATTCCTAGAAATTCTGGTCACGTGCATGATGTTTCTTGCCTTGTCTATGGTTAGGCTGTAAACAGTAATTGGTTAAATGCAAGAGGCTCCTACTCTGTGGAGTCTAGGAAAGGGTAAAATAGGCTGCCTTATCCTCATTTTAACAAAAAGACTGCAGCTGCTTCCGCAACTCGAATTCATTTTAGTCACTGTTGAATTCGACGCAAAGTAAAGGTTTCCAACAGTATTTAAAATCATATGGCATAAGAGGAAGAGCAACAGTAGTACCACTGTGTTGATTCAATACATCAGACTGCAAAGGTCTGGTAGCTGAAAGCTGTGAAGGACAATTATTTGAAGCATGCCCCATTTGATGACAGTACGTGCAAGCACCCAGCACTGCATTACCTCGTTGGAGGTTGCATGGGGATGTAGTAGGTACTCGACCTCTTCCTGCAGAAAATATAAATTATGTGACCGGACATTTCTGAATGGCAACAAGAGAAAAGAATAGTGCTCATGAAATTCAAATTCTGATCCTTTCTCCATCTCTTTTTTAGTCCAGACATAATTTCTCTACACTTCCTAGCTTGAGAAGTTTCATCCTCCAGCATTCTACAAAAACAAAAATTTCACGAGAAAATAATCCCATGCTCTGGGTGCTGCATCTAGATAGATGTATAACCAATGTGCTGCTTGCACAACTCATTCCACCAGAATGTGTTAATAGGAAAAGTAGGAAACAAGGACTAGTTTTACTCTAATCCATATCTCAATGCACTGCTATGCCCAAAATGCTAACTCAGGTTATTGCATCAAAATAAACGTCCAATCAATATACTGCTAGTACCATATTTACCACCAGCATTCTAGAGCCCAAGAAAGAATTACAAGAAAAAGTATTACTCAGTTTGTGCAATGCCTATTCTCAAATAAGTCCTCATATAACATGAAAAGGGCTGATGTGTAAATAATAATTGAATAGTTTATGGTGCTAACTATTTGGTATATTGGTCTACCAAAGGAGAACTAATTAATGCCTTTGTAATACAAAGTGTTCATTCCATATAAACCAGACAGGCTCCCAAAAACCTCGAGTAGTTTCCTCGGGAACCAGTTCCAGAGATAATTTTTAATGTACTCAATAATAGGCAGTAGTTCATGGTTCAAAATCACAGTATCATCCTCTTTCTAACATAAAAGGGCAAGTGAAATGAAATAATACAAGTATTTGCACAAGAACACATACGTTGTTGATCAATTTGAAAGTGAAACATCCCAGCTTTGAAAGCCACCTTTTAGAGGATTCACATGCATGCAAGTATGTGTTATCACCTCATTGATGGGTCAAAACCTATACCATAAATTATGCTTCTACAATTATGTTTTATCGACTTGGAATCAACCTTTTATAAGATTGAACATATGAACTACATAATCTGCAATAAAGGTTAAAATAACTGGGGATCAATGCTAGTTGGAATCTTTATTTAAAAACAGTCAGTAAAAAGGAAAAAAGGAAAAATCCCCTCTGCAGTTTGGCTAGTGTTGAAGATAAAGAGTTCATGCCTTTGCAATTACACTTTTGTTAGCAATTCATTTGCATAAACATTAATGCTTTTGGTTATGCTTCAAGTTTTGCCAAATCAATTTACTAATACCAGTTCACTTAATGCCATATAATATTTGTAAGAAAAGATAGTTTGAGCACTAGCATGAACTTTTCCATACCCAACTAAACAGCACTTTTCCAAAAGGACAAAATAAATCTGCTTGTCTGGCTCCACAGCTGGGGAGGAAACTAGAAATTTTGTTGCAGGATTATTCCTTTTAGGAACTGGGATCTCCCAGCTGTGGAGCCAGACAAGCAGATGAAACAAGCATTCCACATAGGCTTGAAGAATCATTTCAAGTCTAGTAGAACTCCACTATCATGGGATATTACTTTTGAATAGTAACTACACTAATCAAAATCAATGATATCATACAACTATTAATAAATTGCAAAGTAGAGGATGGAATACCATGTTTTTTTTAGAGTAATTTTGTAGAACCAAAACTATAAAGGACAATAATACTTAGCAAGGAAAAAGAATTATAAAGGAGCAATGATTTTTAAGATTACTTGGGATAATAATCTATTCAAACAAAATCTAGAAATAGGCATTTAAAAAGACCTTGTGTCCGTGAACCAGTTCCACATATTTCTGTCAATTGTCTTAGAGTCTCATCACAGCCACCAATGCAACCTGAAAAAAAAAATGTGAAGAAACTCATCATTGGAAAAGAATGAAAGCTGCAAACAATATAAAAAGGTGTGACTGACAGCCTAAGTTATGTGCCCACACACATTCACATGTGTGCAGAAAAAGTACCACATACTCGAAGTTGATGTGCATGGAATGAAATGAATAATAAAACAGATAGATGATATAAGCACCTATTTGGAGGTTAAGAATATCATTAATAGAAAGAAGATTAGGATGCCCTCTAAAAGACTGAAAAGTCTTAATCATTGGCAAGAAAGACAAATGAGTGTAGCTATAGAGATCTTATTCAATATAAATGCAGTCCAAAGGCCAGAAAGAGCATTATTCAAGGCATTCACAAAAATATATGACTGCATCTTTGCAGTTAATTGAGTCCTGGGAAAACCAAATGGAGAACATCTGTATACATATTCAAATATATGTATACCATGCAATTTTCTTTTATTCTCTATCCTTGGAAGGAAACCTGCCATTAACTAATATCTAAGGTTTCTTTGAGTTGGTAGGGGTGAGATGTAATGCACACATGCATGCAAAAAAGTACCAATAGTCAGTTTAAATGTACAAAAACATATTCTAGCAATTCCCCTCCAACAAGAATAGAATATCAGCTTCATCTTCCAAGTAATGGGTGCCCTAATGCACAAGGCTCCCACATTTGTGGAGTTTAAAGAAAAGTCATATGTACATAGTCTTACCATTGTTTTTGCAAAGAGGCTGTTTCCAAGACTTAAACCTGTGACCACCAAGTAACAATGGAGTAATCTTTCCATTACATCAAGGCTCACCCTTCTTACATGCAACAACATGGTTGGTAAAAGTAGTACCTATAGCTAAAGTGATGAAGAATGTAGAAAAAGAGTTTTTTTCCTAATTTTTTTCAATTTTTTTTAATTTTATTTTAGTGTTTTTCTCTCAGAACAGACTAGAAGTGACTGACTGAAACCATTTGCCTTTTTGATTATGTGGAACAAGACCCAAACAACTAGACCTAAAAGCCAAGAATGGCAAAAAAAACAGAAATCTTTTTTTTTTCTTTTCATTCAAAGATGAAACCTGAAACATATAAAACCAAACCAGGACAGATTGGGCACAGGGCTAAGAAACTGTGGTAGCGTGTACAATGACAGCACAATGGCAGAAGCTGAGATTGGGCTCTGAGAGGTAGAAGTATATTCTGAACGCTTCTTTGTGTGGATTTTTTTTTTTTTTTTTTTGGATTGAGTTTGGACTATGGTACCAAAATTGATGAAGGATAAAGAATCAAACCAAAAAACAACAGGAAAAATCTAAAGAACACACGGGATTCCACTATAACACAAAGGGAATCCACTCGCAAAAGATAAAACAACAAGAATCCACCCATAACCCTAATAAGAATTGTTTGATTTTCTGTCCTACATCACAAAGACTGCCAATGGCAGTTGGAATCATTGTTGCTATGGGAATTTACAAAGGGAAGTAGTGAGAATTGTCATAGATGGTTTGTTGACTTTTGCTCATCAGCTTATACAATGAGAGCCCTTTCGTAGTCTGCATTGCCCACTACATCCATGTCATTTCACAGAACTACAATATACCAAAAACTCTGACATTGAGAAGAAAAGAGAAGTTTTATAATTTTTTATGGGCCAATCTACTGAAAAAAAAAAAAAAATTATCAATCCAGCAAGTGGGCTTGGGGTGTTGCAAACTTATTTGTAAAAAGAGCTTCAGAAAGTGCAAGCACAATTCTACAAACAGGTCAGATGGGCTACCTTGCAAGGAAAATGGCATGGATGCACACCATATCCTTTTGATTTCAGTAACAACTCAGTCTCAGCTTCAATTACAGTTACTTCAAGAAGATATGAACACGCAACTTTGATGACAATAATTGCAAATAATCTCAAAGCTATATTGTCATATTATATGGACTTTACTCACCAGAATCACAAAGTAGGTAGGGTTAGCTAAGATATTATTTTCTCCAATATCACTCCATTTTAAAACATTTCCAGTTATCGAAAATCTTTTTTTAATCATCTCAATATCTTAGGACATCCCCTTTCCTTCCTTGACCCAAGAAATTAATGCATTTAAAATTTGCACAAAACTATTAATTAGAGGTCAAATTGAAATGTGCTCTACCTCCAAATTTGAACAAAGACAGCCTTCAAACACAAGACAGAATCTTTAATCTAAGCAAAATTCTCTACATATGCTAGAGGATTCTGAAGTATGATGTGAAGAGAATCTTACAATAACATGCAGTTGATCTTACCCAAATGATTGACACTGAAGCCTGGAGGTATTTCACTCTGGCGGAATTTAAATTGAATCAAGTGTACAGGACCTAAAGGGGAAAAAAAAAGGTAATTCTACAGTTAATTGACTGTCAAGAACCCCAGGGAAAGCAAATACAAAACAGACAATGAGCTGACTGAAATATAATGTCAACACTAAGGGACTGTGTTAATGGATATGTATCTTTGTACCACATGTAGGACTATTAAGAGCAGCTAAAAGATGTGATCCTTAGAAAAACTTTGGTTTTGTTTCTGTACTGGTAAAAATGACATTGGAAGAAATTCTTTGGAAAAGAGGCCTGAATATATAGAATGATTCTGCAAAACAGGAGCCAACATAATATAGGCCTCTTTCATTATCATATCATCTAAATCAGCCTTGTGAGAGTTGAAACAATTTAGCTGTTTTTATAAAGATAAATGGATAGCTGAATCTGCCCTCTAGTTGCAAAAACCCACAGCCAGCTCATAATGCCATGTAAAATACCATAGAATTAATGCCAGCGACCACCAACATGGCAGAGAAGTAACATAAGAACCTGGAGTGCAACAATTGCAAACATTGTTGGTTACAGCAGCTTCTAACACAGGTCCAGGGAGCCACACAACATTCCTACACTGAAAAGTTGAAACAGTAGAAGTTTGAGATAGCTGCGACCAAAATTGCCATTCATCAAACCTCTATTTCGGGAGAACAAGCAGTTGCCCAATAAATTTTTCAAGTTTTCACCCAATTCAAGAGAGTATGAAAAGTTCCCATCTGAGTCAACAAGTGATCTCGCTAGCTAAGGAGCTAAAAAAAACGGGAGTATGGAAAAAATGTCAAGAAATCCTAGAAGCTATATTAAGCAGTCAGACTTTGAAGATACTTACCTGCTACAAATTGTTCCACCTCAATTCTGTGTCTGAATATATGCTAATCTACAGAAAAATGGGAACTAAGGGCCAAAAATTGAATTTCTACCCAAATCCTTAAGCAAAGTTCACTGTAATGCAATTTCAATGGCACAGAGAAAATTGTTCGGTATAAGGGTTTTCTCACATATGACAGGATTTCAAATATCTTTCCAACCAGAAGGGGCAATTAAATTCATTGAACCAAGTATATCTTCAAGAATAAAAAACATATGCATAATGTTTAATGTTAAAATTGCATGGTTGTTTTTTTAGTCAATATTTTCAAATTGGTCTAGACTATGTGAACTTTTTCCCCCTTTTGAGCATTTTTTTTCAACACCAAATTGTAGATTCAAATCTTTCCATTCAGAATCATATGAGAAAAAAGTGGAATTCAGATGTTCCAACAAGGTCCATTTCAAAGGCATAAAAACAAAGAATTTAACTTCTTTAGAGATCTTTGGACCAAAATAAGAACATATGCTTTCCTAGTTACATTGACAGTGACCATGTGTACATAAAGAGCAAATGATATGCCTAGTTACAACACCAATCAAAATATTTCTGTAACTAAAAGTGCATATGCTTGCTACAAAAAATATGGATGTAGATAGCTGCAAACATCTTTCATGCACAATAGACGAGACTGAACAGATCAAAGACACTACTGAAATCAGGATGCAATAATAATTGTTAACAGCTAGAATTTCTGACTTGAGTTTGATAACCTACCACAGCATATAATTATATTATGAAAACAATCTAGTATAATTTTATGGAACATCAATGTAATTGCATGACGTGTATGATGCAAATGAATGCAGGTAGGACATCATTGAGCAAACAAAGTTATAATACAGGACATCAGTTCATGAAAATTGAGCTTTAGTTACCAATTACACATTAGCAAAGCAAATCCATCAGTCTTGCACACTTCTTCCATGACAATCAATAAATATAATTATCCCCAAAAAAATGTATCTTAAGTAACAAGTTTCAAGAAAAAGTAAGCCAACCTGTGGAAACCCCAAGCATCCAACCATGAAATTGCCATCCTATTCAGAGGAACCATGCAGTGATTAGAAATGACTAAATTGGCTCCTGACAACTTGCAGAGTACCATAAAAATAAGGATGAAAAAAAAAAAAACAATTTGCTAAATGTGCAAGTCAATTTAAAGTATGACTAAAAGAATATTATTAACAAGTCTCAAAACTCAGAGAGAATTACAGGGCACCACATTTCACAACCACAAGTTGCTTTTTCGACATCATTGGGCCTTAAACCAAAGAAGATGAAGTAGTAGCTTTTTCCTATGTAGCTCCAATGTATCACACTTAAACATTTTATTCCATCAGTAATTCAGTATTTATTTTACATTGTGTTGAAAATTGAGGCCTGTCATTTTACCATCCATTGTAAGCAATCCACCTAGCTTTATTTTGTCCTTTTATAGCCATTTATCTCCATACTTTCCATTTGTTGCTTCAGATTGCAGCAAATTGTTGCAATTATCCATAAAGATCCATCTGGGTGGCAACCTTGGACATCAGATCAGATTTGATGGCAAAAATCTACAATGAAGGTTATGATAATGACAATGCTGATAGCTATCCAAGCTTCCATTAGCTAAGCATTGTTCACCTTTCCATTTGGCTTCAAGCTTTATTTGGCCTCCATACAAATGGAAATAAGAACACTACATACATCAAGATGGAGGAGAAAAACAAGTTACCCGGAATAGGCAAATGTTATATGTTAACTGAAGTAATTTTCTTTAAAAAGTCATCTCATGTTCCAAAATTGATAGATCTAATGATGTCTACAGATTAATGCCAAAAGTTTCATTGATCATTTGGCTTCAAGGACAACACAAAAGCTGACAGTTCTTTTTCTAATCTCTTTCAATGATTAGACTTTGCATTATCTCTTTATGAGGAATCATTACCCGGTTTTTTTTCAGCACCATGTTTGATTCCTGACAAAGTCCACATAGCCGTACAGTTTCTCCAGCTGCATGAATATTCTCTCCAGCAGATCTATCAGATCTGTATAACAGATCAGCCATGCTTGATACAATAATATGTACCATCTTTATAAATAGAAAAGGGTAGAAAACAACCTCTCAAAGAACACTGCCATGGCTTCCAAGAGTTTTAATTTATTTAACCTTGCCTACAAAACAATTCAAGTTTCATTGGAGAAGTGATGTTAATAAATATGACACAAAGACATATCATTAATCATATTCTAGAGTTAACCTGAAGACCACAATCAATTAAGGAGTTATGAAAAAATAAGGGGAAAGCTCCAATCACTATTCAAGGTAACTTATTTTTTATTCAGCTTTTTTATTCAGCCACAAAAGTGAAAATGCATTCTGAAAGGCCTAACTTCATCATCAATATAAATTTAATAATCTGTGAGCTATTTGCTAAATTCTAGTACATGCCTCTTACATGCACAGGATTATTCTTTTTTAAATTGCATAAGCATTTCTTTGTCACAGTTTCCAATTCTAATTTGTTTAAAGGATGAATCTTGCAGAACAATTAAGCAGGATCAACAGATGAGGAAAAATGCAGGCCTATTCAGTGCCTGTCCAGGCTAATCTCCTCAAAAAAGAAAAAAAAAAAAAAAAAAAAAAGAAGGTATACAATTAGCAAAGATTAGACCAGATTACAGTGTTTTGACAACTAAAAAGCAAGATTGATGAACTTGATTAACATAGTTAGCAGGAGGACTTCATAGCTATAACTCACCAGACATTGCTGTGATAACTGTGACTGAAGAATGACAACATCTACTGGTAACATACAACACAGAAGCTCAACTTCAATATAGCCTTAACAAGCACTACATAAGTTACCAACCAGTCTCAGCTTGGTAGCTAAAACACTCTTTACTTGAATTAAACATATTTATGCAGGTGATCAAGTAGTACTGGATATTGTGTATCAAATCAACCAAGATGTAGTACTAGATATCGTGCATTCAATCACCCAAGAATTAACAGCTCATGCATGTACATATTGAAAGAGTAGTCAACGGATACTTAGAACTAGAACAGAACGCTTGCTTGTAATCGAACTTAGGCTTGATGGTCACTTCAAGCCCTAAAGAAGCTTGGGGGGAGGGGAAGGAAGGTCGGGGTTCAGATCTCCACTGCTGCTTTAGAAATTCACTTATTGAAGAAACAAAAGGCACTGTATTTGGAAATTAAAAAATAAAAAAAAAATCAAAAAGAAAGATAAGTTACCACAACAATGACACAATAATTGCATGGAAACAAACCTTTTCTAGAACATGACATCATGCTCAAGAATATTTCCATGGCACAAAGACAAGCTAGTATCAACTTACATCGAGGAAGCAAGCCTTCATTTGCTGCAGGCATGTGTTAATGACTTCAGCTTTACTTTTGTGTCCAATGCTAACTTCTTTCATGTCATACTCCATGATCGATCTGAGATAAGGTTTCCAGAGTTCATACCTAAGAAAGATATCATAATTCATTAGCTTGGATCAGCAGGAAGCTCTGGGCCAAATAATAAAATTACAAAAAAATCAAAAGATAAATGAAATAAAATTTCTGCACTTATCATACAGATAGGCATCTCAACAAAATCACAAGTCAGCATTGAGAGCTCACAAACTTCTCACATCTAACGAAACAAAGATACCAGCTAGAAAATTTTATCAATTCGATTTGCACTCAAGGTCAAAAGCTGTAGCCTCATATTTCCACTTCACCCACCCCCATATTCCATATGTGGAGGAACAATTCCACCCAAAAGAGGAACCATTCCACCCAAAAGCTTAAGATTTTTGGTTGAATGTTTTCTTGACATGGGTTCCTTTACACCATATGAGCAAAATATTTTCTTCATTGGCACACACATGCAGCTTTTAAGTGTCCATTAGATTTCATTCCAGACTGGTAGTAACATAAATGACCTGTTTACTTCTATTTACATCTTCAGGCATTTTTCATTGATTTGGAAAAAATTACAACTTTAAAATCTTATTAGATTCACAACCATGTTGTCATCAATGTAACATCTTCTTAAAGGAATTATAAAACCATAGGTACATAAACTGCTGATGAAGGTAACTTATTTCCAAAACTTGCATGATAGTACCTCAGAGCATGTTCTATGTTAATTCCTATTTGATGAGCTAAAGCTGCATGATATAGCGTTCACACCAAAATATATACTGTGAAAGCTGCAATACAGAGGCTATAATAAAATAGTCTCTAACAAAGTAAATTACTTACCCCATATCATCATATCCCATAACCAGCGCCTCACCCTGAAATTACATTCAGCTCATGATTAACATGGAAAAAAATTTGTAAAAAATTACAGAGAAATTATTGTGTTGCATTTTTCCATCTTCTTATAACAAAGCTAAGCATTCCTTGTGTCAGAATGGGGTACCATTTGATGGGCTATTAGATATGATGATTTTGCAAGAAAATTTACACTATAGTTGATAAAATCCCTAATATTTTGCTATTATCTTATAAGCCGATTAGGAATATCTGAGTAAAGGTTAAGCTATTGACAATGGTAACAAATTGTGCCCAGGGTGTATGCCAGGTCACTGAACACAAGGTGTTCTTTGATTTAGTGGGCACAATTAGCATTAAAAACTGATCAAAGACCCATCAGTGGCATGAATATCTAATATGATTACCACTCGTCAGATGCATAACAAATTTCACATAGAATTTTGTAATGATAAACCATCATAAAGGGACAGATGCATTTATGCTAGCTTGGTCAATGTCAGGGCACACAAAGAACAAGATAAAAACATCTAAATCCTTATTTCACAACAACATTGTTTAGGATAGCTGGAAAAAACTAAATCCTAGGAAAAGTAGATGAGTTACTAAGGGAAACAAATGATTAATTGACCAATCATGGAAGATCAATGCTCAGGAATTCCTGATATTTCCATGTTTCTGTCTAGACATACCATAGCAGCCATCATACAGTTACCCTCATGAAAGATTTTGAAACCCCAGTTATTTCTAGGCAGGCATTTGAAAAAAAAAAAAAGAGCTCGGAATTCTATTACTACCTTCTCACAACATTTAAACAACTCCTGGAACCCATTTCAAATAAAGAACTGCACAAAGATTTTTGTTGAAGGGAGAGCCTTGATGCAGCGGAAAGGTTACTTCATTGTGACATGGTGGTCATAGGTTCAAGTCATGGACCAGACTCCATGCAAAAACAAGGGTAACGCTGGGATGCCAATTTTACAAAGATTTTTGTTCAAATCATCTTTCTAGTGCCATTGTACTTTCAACGAATCTGTCCTACAGCAATTAATACCAAAGCTAGAACCTAAGCCACTCTTTAATTTCTTTCCTTCCTACTTCCTTTTATTCTTCATCTACTATTATCCTTGTCTTTCTCCATCTCCCCCTCAATTTTCCCTAATTCCTTCTTTATTATGGTCTTCTCTCTCTTCAGGTTTATTTCCCATTTTTCTCCTATACACAATATTAAACTTACGATTACCAGACACCAAATGTAAACTCTAGCCATTCACACCACCAACACCACCCTTGAAAGCCTGAATGGCAATCTAGGAAACAAAATTAAAGAAGCAGCAGCCTCACAAACCTACAAATGGTTAACAATCTAATTCATGTTTTAGAACATGACAACCTCATAGAGAAGGAAATAGTGGAGATGACGATTGAAACAATTTAAGCTATCTCTCCTCTTTATGAACTCCATCTATCTCTTTTGCATCTATATCTGATTCTATTGTTTTCTTCTCCCTGTTCTTAACACTCCTGCCTTATACCAGGAAAATTCCTGCCAACTACCAAAGTGTAGCCAAGTAATCTCAAACTTCATATTTATGATTTTGGTCATGGGATAAATATGCAATTCTCAAGCGTGGACCACTTTGAAAAAATAATGATGCCAATAAAAAATGACGTACATTTTGTAGTTGTTAGGGGAAAAAAAAAAAAACTCCCTGATTATTACCAAAAGCAACTCCAATCATAGTTAAATAATTCATCCCTTAAACAAATTATACGCACAAGAAGAGTTATCCTAAAGCTCCAGATCTTGAATGTTGTTGTAGCCTTTTTTCTACCTTGACCTGAACCTAACTATTAGCATTCTTTTCCACACATAAAAACACATGAAACAGGAAGTGAAGCAGATAATGAAAATGGAAATAAAACATCAAAATGTAAACAACGCGTCACTAAAAGATAGAGCCAATAAAATTACAAGATTAGTTGGAGAGAAACGAGTGTTTGCATCCTTTGTAGCATAAAATCGATCAAGCAGCTTTTTTATGTGATCATGCATAGTTGCATCTGTACCAATGCCTGCCTGAAAAATACATGAAAAGACATGAAAAACATTAGATACCATAAACTCTGTCTCCCATATCAACAAATAAATAACTAAAAATGAACCAAATCTAAGGGTTAATACCTTCCCTTATTAATAAATTCACTCACCTTGTCCATTCTACTTAGCAAATCAGCTTCACTCAGAAGAGGTGGTGGTCTAGTTACTCCTGAATCAAGAGTCAGAGTTGTTGGAATAAACTGCATCACAGTGCAAAATTGCAGAATTGTCTTTCCACACTGATAACTTTGAAATGAACTTAAAGGAAGTAATGAATAACAAAATGTTCACCAAAATGCTGTTGCCAGTAATAAATGTTTGGGGTTTTCTAAACTCAATACATTTCTTCTATAGCTTCTGTACAGTTATATCAACAAAAAAGAGATTACCAAAGAATAGGGATGAGCACCCCATCAAAATCTTAAACGATGGAGGAAGTCCAGTAAAGCAAATGCGTAGGTAAGAGTTATCAAAACCTGTAGTAGCAGCAAATAATCATGACCAACAACAACAAAAATGTTCTATTTATCCTCATCGGAAATGTAGTCAGCTTTCACATTGCTGTTGCTTCATATTCATATCTTTATTTTTGGTAGCCCAACCGGTCCAGTAAATCTTTCACCATGTTACATGGCTGCATTTCTTAACACTATAAGATCCAAAGCAAGCAAACGAAATAATTAGCCACTCTAGCTGGGATGGATCTAAGTCAACTATCATCCACTACTTCCAATAAATTTGGTCCATTAAGAGGCCCAATGGGCCTGGGCTACACAAGAAGAGATAGGCCTTCCCTATTCTAAAAATTCCCAATAACCCACCATCCTGGTGGATCTTAAGCACTCCAATTTGGAGACTCAAGTTCTTAACCATTTGGGATCCCCTTGGGGGCAGGAGCCAACTGCCTATGTATCAAAATGTCATAATACTCTAAAGCCAGAATAACGTCAAGCACCAAGTTCAATAGTTGCTTAGACCTTTGATCTGCCAAAAGATTTGCCAAGCTTCTAACTTTTCACATGGTCAGGAATCTGGCTAAAGAACCAGTCAAACATGCTATTCTTTACAATAGCAATTTAAGCATATATTCATTTCCCAAATGGCAACAATTAAATGCTAGCTGACAATGAATAAATGGATAAGACATGGAGATTATAATTAAATTGATTTAGGAAGTTTGACGAAGAATATTTTGCACATCAAACATACACACAAATTGTGAAACAACCAAAGCCCATCATCCAGGTAAAAAGAAAAGGTGCAAAACTAAAACCCCGGTGATTCTGTAACAAATGGCAAACCTGTTGTCCATTAACATATGCTGGAATCATTGAACTGCCCCATGATTCAAAACGGTAAACATCCAAGTAATTTTTCTCTGGAAAAGCAATTATGTCAATGATGTAACTGCAAAAGTTAGAATAAAAGTATTTTGCAAGAACCATAACATAACTTCTACATAGAATAAATGACAGCCATTCTTACCGCATATTGACTGTTTTATTGCAGTCTATTCGAGATCCAAAACAGGAAAGACACTAACTATCAATTTTTCTGAAAAGCAATTATGTCAATGATGTAACAAGTAATTTTTCTGGAAAAGCAATTGTGTCAATGATGTAACTGCAAAAGTTAGAATAAAGGTATTTGCAAGAACCATAACATAACTTCTACATAGAATAAATGACAGCCATTCTTACTGCATATTGACTGTTTTATTGCAGTCTATCCAAGATCCAAAACAGGAAAAGACACTAACTATCACAGCTTTTTTCTCCAAAAAATTCTGCCATCACTAATATGAACACAAGTAAAGCTGCTTAGGTAAAGTGCACAGAGAAAAACTAAGTGAATAACAGTGAAACCATCCACATATCCAAGTATGAGGCCAGAAACATCTTTCAGTCCAGGTCGTAAGAAAATGACTTAAATGTTGACAGGAAATACCATGTATACTGAAATCTATCTTCAGTGTA